>VNJS01011908.1:0-71975 GCA_008042575.1 Drosophila watanabei | reverse complement strand
CGTGGCTGATAATTGCGTGCGTCGTCGGTTTTTGGGCGACTGTCAAAAAATCAACCAAGTAAACATAGAGAAGAGGGGAGCTCTAGGGGGGGATGGATGGATGGATGGATTTGGTCGTAAATCCCACGACATGCAACTTGGTATTTTGGCCGAAAAACTGCAACTGGCCAAAAGCATTCTGCCAAAAACTGTTTGCTAGAACTTTGTTTTAGGATAAAAGTTTGTGTGAAATATATATAGTTTGGAGAGTTTAAATATAAATTTAAAAATATTTAAAAATGTTAAGAGCACTCTTCAATATGTAAAAATTAAGAAAAAAATTATTTAAAGGGTTTTTATAAGCCAGAAATAATTAAATAACATTTTACTATTAAAGCTCCTAAAGGAAAATAATTTCTTATAGATTTTAAGATTTAACAAAAAAAAAAAAACATTTATAATATTTTAATGACTCAAAGTATAAAAATATTTAAGTATTTATATTTAATAAGTAAAGTAAAAAATAAGTAATAAATAATAAGCAAAGTAAATTTATAGAAAATTATATTTAAAAATAATTTCTGTTGACGTTTCTACGAGTTTAAATTACTTTTTAAGCATTTTTTCAATTTTTCAGCCAATTTTAGCTTTTAAAATATTTAAAATATTTTTAAAAAACGTAATTAAATAGTTTAAAAATAGTTAAAGAAATATTTATAGTTAAATTCCTCGCCTTATTAGTAATAAAGTAATAAGCTAAGTATATTTATAGCAAAATTATATTTAAATATAATTTCTGTTGACGTTTCTACAAGTTTAAAATTACTTTTTAAGCATTTTATCAATTTTTCAGCCAATTTTTGCTTATAAGGTATTTAAAATATTATTAAATAACGTAAATAAATAAAACAATAAATAGGTAAAGGTATAATTATAGTTAAACTTAAATTTCTCACTGCTACTGCCTCCAAAAGAATCCACAGTAAACCCCCAAAAATAAATGACTTTGACTCACCTGATTCGTGTTCTCTGTTGGGCGGCAACGTTGTCACCTCCTCGACGGGAGCCATCGTCGTCGTCTCCTTTGATCCATTGGCCAACGGCAACTCATCACCCGCATCATCATCATCATCCCCAACACCATCATTATTATCATCATCATCCTTGTCATCGTCATCGTCGGTCTGCTGATGGCTGATGATGGGAATGCCATTGACCACCTCGATGACACTTTGCACGGAGTCCATCGATGATGTGGCAGATACCAAAATTGGTGTCGTTATGGGCGTGGTAGTCACCGACGAGGATGATGAACCGCTGAGCAGGTCAGTCGACATCTTTTGCTCCTGCTGCTGCCGTTTGCCCGCATCATCCGGCAGCTGGTGACTCTCGAATTGCAGGACATCGGGAGACATCTCCACCACAGGACTTGTTGCCGCGACTTTTTCTGCCACATTGGGCAAATCCTCGCTGGCCAGATTGATAATTGGCTGCTCCACGCCCACAATTATGCGCTCCAACGGTTTGGGCGGCTGTGAGCTCTCCAGGCTGCTGCGTCGCTGACTGGGCGTGGGCTTAGCTCCTGAACTGGAGTTCGAGCTAAGCTGAGCTGATACATCGCTCCTCTTGCTGGGCACTGGCGGCGGTGCCGTCTTGGGTTTGGTCAAATTAGCTGGCATTCGGGGTTTGTTTGTGGGCACTGGCGGCTTGGGCTTGGGCTTTGGAACTGGCTTGATCTTCTCCGGCGCTTGGATGATGTGTTTGTGCAGCACGTAGCCCAGGTCTTCTTCGAGGGGCGCTGAGATAACCTCCACTTGAATGGGAGTTTCCTTCGTTGAGGATAATGTGACTACTTCTTTGGATACCTTGACTTCTTCGGTGGACACTTTGTGACTTGTGGTTGTCCCTGTTACTTGGATTGATCCCTCCTTGATTACTTTGTGTTCTTTGTGAACTACCTCCTGCTGCGAGATTGTCTTGACACCATTCTCCAAAGATTCGTGGAGTTCCTCCTTGACTTGCTCTTGGGTTACCTCCTTAAGTTCCTTCTTTTCGACATTTAACTCTTCTTTGATCTCTTCTCTCTCTTCCTGCTGAGTTGGAGTTACCTCCTTCTCCTTGACTTGCTTAACCTCTTCAAGAATTTCCACAATTTCTTGGCTGGTAGACTCCTTCTGCTCCTTCTGCGGCTTATCCTTCTTCTCCGCCTGCTCGAAGGCACTCAAATCAAAGCCCTGATCATCATCATTCATCTCAGATCTGTAGAGCTTCTCCGCCTCCTTCTTCACCTTCTGGTAGCTCTCGATTAGCTTCTGGGCCTCCTTCTCCAGACGTCGCTCCTCATCAGTTTTCTTGAGCAACTTGGCACCCTTCTTGCCAGCCACATCCTTGCTTTGTTCCAGCTTCCTGGTGACCTGCTTTTCCCCATCATTTGTCACCGTCAAAGTCTCGCTCAGCTCCCTCTCAAAGGTGGGCTGCTCATCCAAATCCAGTTCCTGGGGAGTACCATTTCCGTTGAGGATCTGTTGTGCCTCGAGGTAGGACTCCTTTTCGCTGGTTTCGCACTCCGTGTAGGTGGTTAGACCCTGGCTCTGGCTCAGCTGCTTGCCGCGCTCGGATAGGGTCAGGGTACCGCGCTCGATACTCTGGTTATCCTGCGGACACTCCAGCCGCTCCCTCAGACTCGTCTCCTGGCTGATCGTGGCGGTCAACGGCTGCATCTCCTGCATCTCCTGCTCGTCACCAAGGTCGAGCAGGTTGTCGTTGCTGCTGATCTTCTTGAACCGGGCACTGCTCGACTTTGAGTTGGCACTGGTCACCAGCTGCTCCTCGCCGGTTATCGAATCCTTTGTCCTCAGTTCGCTGAGTGTTTGCTGTTCGCTTAGAACACGTCGCTCCTCGTGTACAGTGGTCGTGATGGGTGATTCCCCAGACTTGTCCTCCCTTTCCTCGTACGGCTGCAGCTTGAAGGCAATGTCGGGCATGAGAGTCGAGGATGAGCTACTGGAAGAGCTTCTGGTCTTGGTGGTGGTCACACGTTTGGTGGTGGTAGTCGTCGAGGATGACGAGGTTCGTTGGCTCTTCACTGTAGAGCTGCTGCTGTGATTCTCCTCCACTTTAGTTTCCCTTGCGTCATGCTCGGCAATCTTATCGTCGGTCAGCTGGGTCACTTGGCCAGCATTAACCTCCATTTTGGGCAACTTCTTCGACAGCTCCTCTGCTTTGACAAGACTTCTGGATAAAAAAAATAGAGAAAGATAATGCTGGTTAATTACAATTACGACTTTTCTTATCAGTATCAGAGATATGTTAATTGATTTGCTGGCTTCACACCTGCAGACAGGTTCGATCAGTTACCGATCAGAACCTTCACCGAACGTTACCAAAATCACACTGATGATTGTTCTAATTTCCCATTTTTGCCATATTCCTATTCTTTTTTACCCATTTTCCTTATCGCTTTGCTGGCTATCGCTGTGTTAGTAAACACACCGGCATTTTGTCTTATCAAAGTTTTTGTTTTTTATTTGCTTCGTTTTCGTTGTCGATTTTATTTTGTTAGAAGGGGTTACCCCCTCTTTTGCCTAGCCCACTTGCCCCGTCAATTGTTTTTGGCATTCGTTTTGTGCTTTAATTTTTTGCAAAACATTTTTTTATTGGCTAAAAAGTACCCTTTAAAAACCAGTTAAAGGGTGTATGAAAAAAGTAAATTATGGAAAAGGGTTATTTTATATAAAAATAAATTAAATGTAGACCTTTCCTTAACAGATTTATCTTTTCTAGACTTCAATATAGATTACAAAATGTATATAAGAAATATTTTAAGGTAAATATTTTATTAAAACCTTCAAAAAGTCAAGAATGGAACAGGTCCGTGATTATCTCCCTTACCACCTGCTGAATCCGGAATGCATGCCAAAAATTCTCCCTGTTACACAAAGAATTCCACAAAGAATTCTTTCACCACATAAAACAAAGTCTACCTACATATTTATAAATTTATATAACAAATATTTTAAAGTAAATATATTCCTAAAACCCCAAAAAACGGAGCAGGTACCTGATTCTCTCCCTTACCACCTGCTGAATTGGGAATGCATGCCAAAAATTCTCCCTGTTACACAAAGAATTCCACAAAGAATTCTTTCACCACATAAAACAAAGTCTACCTACATATTTATACATTTATATAACAAATATTTTAAAGTAAATATATTCCTAAAACCCAAAAAAACGGAGAAGGTATTTGATACTCTTCCTTACCACCTGCTGAATCCGGAATGGATGCTAAATATCCTTCCAGTTACACAAAGAATTCCACGCAGAATTTTTTCACCATATGAAACAAAGTCTGCTTTAACCCTTAAAAAATCCTAAACCTAGCAAGTGTTCTTTTTGTAAACTCTCTAATCTTATCCCCATCATGACATCAGAGCTTATCGAAACCCCAATTACTCACCCATTTGTGAGGGATTGTGGTTCCAAAGAGGAGAACTCCTCCTCAACCTCGCCAATGGTGGGCAGCATATTGGAGTGCCAGAACATGTTGAAGTAGGCCTCCGATGGTCCCGGTCCATTGATCAGCTCCGGTGGTCCCAGCTTCTCACCATCCTCGCAGACATACTCCCTGTTGGCCGCATCCAGTTCGTCCTCCTCATCCTCATCCTCGCCGCTGCTGGAGCTGGAGTAGCAAGTGGTGTTCTGGTTGTCATCCGCAATCTTCATGCACTTGCCAACGACCAAAGGCGGTGGAGATTCCCGCGAGAGATCCGCAGCCTCGGCAGCGGCGGCGGCCAGCAAAGCCGTGATACTATTGTGGGTCTTGAGTGAATCCGTGTCCTTGTCCTTCTCCTGGTGATTGGTATTGTGCACCAAATCGAACAGACTAGGTAGCTTATCCTCTTCCTGGGCCTTGCTCTCGTACGTCTGGATCTTGAAGCGTATCTCGCGATTACTTGTGGGAGATGGAGTGCCCACTGGCGTGGACCTGGGCGTGGGCGGACTCTGCTTGAAGGTCTGCATGCTCAGCTTGGGCTGCTGCTGTGGCGGTGTGGTGGGCAAAGCCTGCAGTTTGGGTATCTGTGTCTTTTGCAGCGACTGTACTCGCTCTGGAGGCTTGGGCTTTGGTCCTTTGGGGGATCTGCCACTGTTCCCGCTGCTATTACTGCCATTAGAACTGATGCTCTCCAGGGAATTGGAGCTCTTGCCATTGCCATTGAGCAGGACAGGGATGAAGGTGCGCTCCGGAGCCTCCGCAGAGTTGGCCCTTTGCAATGGCGGCCTGGGACTCGCCTCCTTGGACTTGCTTCGGTATAGGTTCAGTTTGAGATCCGTTTCGGACTTTTGCTTCTGCAAGAGCCGCGGGATGCTCGAGGTTCCACTTAGCGGTGGCGACACTGGCTTGGGCACCGCCTTTTGTGTGGGAGTTGTGACTATGGGTATGCGTGACTTGGCCAACGGCGATGAGGACTCCTTTTTCGGTGGCTGAAGATGCAGCTTGATCTCGCCCTCTGTCTTGGCCCTGGAGAAGTTGGCTTTGGGTATTTTGGTGGCACTGGAGGGCTGTTCCTTCAATCCCTCATTTGTGGGTGTCCTCGGGGAGTCCAATTTCTCATTTGTGGGTGTTTTGGGTTCCTCAGTGGAAGGAGAAGAAGGCACCCGTGGTGGCGCCACTTCGATGGGCAGCTTACTTGGCGTAGGAATCTTCCTGGGCGTTGGTATAATGGATCTCTTTTTCGGCTCCACGGTGGCCACCAACTGGACTCTGGGCTTTGGCGTGGGCGTTGTCTCCGGACTCCTCAACACCACATTCTCGTAGACATTCACCTTCTCCGTCTTGAACTCGACATTCTCATAGTTGTTGCCGGGAATTAGGAGCTTGGGATGCCCCATTGGCTGTTCCAAGGGCAGAAACTCCTGTTCCAGGAGTGTGAACGGCTGCAGGACCTTGGCCAGCTCATGGCCATTGAGACTGCTGTCCGAGGAGTAGTTGGAGCCCATGGAGAACTTGTCAATGACTGTGGATATGGTGCTGGCAGTGTCATCCGACTCGGAACCGGCCTTGATGGACTCTGTCAGAAGATTGATGTAGTATTCCGCATCCGGTGGCGGTGTCAGTGGCTTCTCCACGGCTAGGAGCTGCGCTGGATTCTCCTTGGAGTTCTGTCGCCTCACCAGCTTCCTTGGCGGCACTGGCGGCGGCGGCGGAGGCTGGGCATTGAGTGTGATTGAGAGCTGCTCCAGCTGCTGCTGCTGGGACTCCTCCTCGCTGGGCGGCTTCTGGCCGTGCCCGTTGCGCACCACCAGCTGGATGGCCACGTTGTCCTTGAGTCCGCGCACGCAGTCGATGCGCGTCATCTCGCTGACATCCCGGCCATCGATCCGCACGATCTCGTCGCCTTCGCGCAGATTGCCCCAGCTGGTGGCCACCTTGGAAGCGGGACTGTCGGCGGCGCAGGACTGTATGTACAGCTTCTGGACGAGCTCTGTGCTCCGCGTGCCGCCCTGGAACTTCAAACCGAAGCCCAGACGCTCACCAGGCAGCCGGAACACTGTGACATCCTCCACGTGATCCTCCTTGATTTGGATGCAGGAACTATCGCCCGCCTGCGCCTGCTCCTGCTCCTGGCGACGCTGCTGCAGCAACTCCATCTCGTTGATGGTCAGGACTGTGATGAAGGAGGAGTCCTCCGCCACGGATGATTGTCTTTTGACTAGCTTTTTCAGGCGATCCTTTGTGGAAGATGTGGGATCATCGACCTCTACAACCGTTATGTAGTTATCGTTATCGTTTTCGTTATCGGCCGCGGTGGCAGTCTTTGCTGTCGCTGTGCCGTTGGCCTGCGTTGCTGAGGCCATTTTTTCAGGTTTTAAGTGATAATCTGCAAGCGGAAATAAATTTAAAATATTAATAAAAAAGATCTATGAAAATTTAACTAATTTATAATAATTTACTTATAGGTAAAGCTTGTAAAAACTATTATGTAAAACTGTACAAATATTGTAAGAAATTGTGTTTAATGGTTGGTGATCTGGCTAAATTCGTTACTGCCGTGTTGTGTGTCTTCACTTCAACATCATTGTTGAAATGTTGGTGTAAGCCAGGTTTCTAACCAAAATCAAGATTGGTAGATTTGTGTAATGTAGATCGGTCGCATGTAATATACATGTAAAATATGCTTTAGAAGTAAAAAAGTATTCGATGTCAAATGAGAATGTAGAATGTAAGACCTAAGTTCCATTATTATTAAAAAAAAAAAACAAAATTAATAAATTATATAAATAATAAAAAAAGGTCGTAACAAAAAATTTGCATTTAAGTAGAATTTTTTAAAGTTTTTCTAGATTTTTAATCATATATTTTCGTACATTTAAAAGGTGAAATTTACAACTTAACATTTTAAGAATGAAATACGATTGAGAATCTTGATTAAATAATTTTTATTTTAGTACTCAATATTTTTTTTTTTACACTACTAATATTTATATATTCTATTTTACCAATTACAACTATTTATTATTAAGTAATTATCAAAAAATAAAATGTATATTTAAAGCTACTCAAGACCTTTGACAGATACATTTATTTAAAGCTTTATTTACATCAATCCCCATAAATTAAAGCTTATTTTTATAGTTTTTTAATCTTTAAAAAATATAAAAAAAAACCTTTAATTCTCTTTTAATATATATATTTTTACAAAATTCCCTAAAAACTTTAAGCCAAACATTAAGCTGCAATCACAACTCGTTGCCATAATTCTTCCTGCTTCCTGCTTTTTTCACTCTCTCTCTCTTTCTCCTTTGCTCACTCATCTAACTAATGGCTGGCAGAATCGTGCTTTTCTTTTTATTTGTTTTTCCTTTTTTTTCTTTTCCTTCTTTTGGCTCTTTTTCCTTAGCTGCCATGTTCCACTGTCAACATAGTTGCACAAAAATTTTTATTTATGCACTTTGTAGCGCCAAAATTCTCCGGCGGCACCTGTCAGTCAACACTTGGGGATAGCACAAACAGTTACAGAGAGAGAGGAGAGAGAGAGCCCACGGGCCAGGACAGGAGAAGCAAACAAAGCAATAGAATCCGTGGACAGGGAGCAGGGTTCAGGAGCAGGCGGGTTCTGGATGGACAGTGGCGGCTGACTGGCAGCCGCTGGACAGGAACACAGGAAAAAAGAAGGAGGAAATCGAGAGAGGGAATTCAGGAGACAGAAACTTTTTAAAAAGCTTTAAAAACTTCCTTAAAAGTTGCTTTAAAATATTTATTTAAGTTAGAATATTAATCTGTAATTTTATATTTAAATCTACAAATTTTTTAGTTTAATTTAGAAACATTTTCTAAATTATTTCCCTAGAAAAAACTCCATTATATTCCTCAGTGCTTTAAAATATTCCCTAAAAGTTGCCTTAAAATATTTATTTGTTTTCATATTTTAATCTACAAATTTTGTAGTTTACTGCAAAATATTTTCTAAATTATTTCCCTAAAAGAAATCCATTATTTTCCTGAGTGCCGTAACAAACAAAATGACCAAAATGGGGCCCTGAGAAAGGCCGAGATGGGCGCTGGAAAAGATCGGGTGCAAGAGGAACTGGAGTCGGATGCCATGAAATGGGATGCAATGGGCGATGGTTGGGGGGAAGAGGGTTGAAGTATGGCAGACGAATGCCAGTCAAAGTCGCTGCTGACTGACACAGTTTGCCATTTTCGAGGAGGAAGCTGTTTGACCAGCAAGAGAGGAGAGAGACAACAAAAAAAAAACAGAGAAGGAGATTTCCCAACCGGGAAAAGGGAGCCAAGCCGGGCAATTGGTAAGTGCTCGCTGTCTAATTGAAGTCAAGTGCGTTACTTTGGGCTACTTTCATCCAACGGATACCGAATCCCAACCAACTTTGACATTATGCAGCACAAATTGTCTGCAATTTTCCGAAAGAAAAAAAAAACTGCCTGCCAGGCAGCCCAAAACTGTCTGCCACATTGTCTAAAGGTAACAATTTATATAATGAAACTGATTTCAGATTTGTGATGTTCCACAGGCCAGGCCAGGGACCAACTCGACTCGTTTCCCGGTCCAGTTCTTGTTCCTGCTCCCGTCATTGGTAATTGCCGGGCACACACAGCGACTGGCCAAAACAACAGTTATAGCCACATAAAAAAAAGGATATAAAAAAATATCAAGAAAAAAAAGAGAAGAATAAAATGCACGATAAGTAAGGAGAGTCGTTGAGAAAAGTCCGAAAAATAAAATAAGCTGTACAAGTGGAAAGACTACAATGTTTGCTTTCAAAGTTTGATGTTTAAGATATTTTTAATCATAAAACAGATATATAAACAAATATTTTTAATTAAATTTTGTATTTAATATATTTATATTTAACATATTTTTAATGAAAGTGATATATTACCGTTAAAAAATAATGTTCAAGGAATTACTAATGTTTTTTAAAACTCTTTAAAAGGTGTCTAGAAGTATGCAATAAAATGTTTTAAATATCAAAATTGTGTGCAATTTTAGATTTTTTTTTTTTTAATATTAAATTGTTAATTATAATAATAGATATAGATAAAATTTTGCTGCAGTACAATTCTTTTCCCAATTCAATTAAACAAAACAAAAGGTTTTGAAATATAATCGAACTTTTTATGGAATACTTATTGTAGAACAAAAAATAAATCTCTGTTGCAAAACTCAATTAATTTAATTACAATTAAAATTATTTTCAAAGGGTAACTTTTTTCATGAATTAAGGAATAAAGTTTTTTTTTGCTGCTAAAACTGCTTTTTATAAAATAAGAAGAAAAATATTTGATTGCATACTTTCAGACACCATTTGCAGTGGATTTCAAATCGTTTTCAATTTACAATAAATATTTCCTAGCATACTTTTCGACACCTTTTTCAATTAATAGCAAATCCTGTGAATGTCCTGATGCAGAAAATACCCAACATTCCACACGAAAAAGGGTATTGAGCGCCCCCAATAACAGTAACAACAACTACAACAACATCAACATCAACAACAACAACAACAACAACAACGGTAGCGGTAAAAAATACAGTAAATTGAAACAAGTTTAAGAACTGAACCGACCAGTGCCGTGCTTATTGGTCACCTGTCCGCCAAGGCAGCGCGCATACTTTTCGATTACTCTCCCCCGAAAAATGTACGAAGGGGCAGGAGATGCCGTGATTTGGCAACTTTCTTGCAGCTCCTCGGAGGCAGCTCCGCAACTTGTGGCAACTGAAAAAAACCCGTCGCTAAATCATCTGTTCGAAGCGAAGACCAGGCCCAGGCCCCCAAAAAAAAAAAACCCACCTGACGGCCTGACTTTGTGTGGGAGTCGGAGTCGGAGTCAGAGTTTGGAGTCTGTGGTGCAAGATTTTTGCGGTGGCTTTGAAAATTGTTTGGAATTTCTGTTCAACACGTTGATTCCTTCTTTTTGTTTGATAAAAAGAAAGTTGGCATAAATTGTTGCGTACTTCTCTTTTTTTTTCATTTTTTGCACATTTGAGGTAGCTAAAAAATAGCACTAAAAAAATGTTTGCGGTTGTCGTGCACACAGGAAGGAAATAACCGAGGCTGAATCGAGTTTTTTTGGCAAGCTTGGTGTGGGATCTTTTTTTGGGATTTCTTTTCTTTTCTTTTCGTTTCATTTCTTTTGGCGTTGCATTTTGAAAGTTCATGGAACAAGTTAATCGCCTCCCGTCTCTGACTTGATTTTATGGTTAGTGTTCGGATGCGGTTAGTTTAGAGTGACAAGGGAGTGATAAGTGGGTTGCCAGTTGATTGAGGTTGATTTTTTTGGTCTTTTTGTCTCCTTTCGGTGTTATATAATAATGAAGGTGTTTCGAGGTTTGGTTTGGTAACTAATTGAGCTAGTTTCCATTTTTTTTTTTTTAAGATTAATGTGTAAAACAAATGGTAAAGGGTAAGTATTTAATGAAATTACATTAACAATGAACGGGATCTTTGTATTTATTTATTAGTTGGAAAATATATCGATATTTTTACCTCTAAAGTCGATATAAAATTGATACTTTAACGTTGAAATATGTGTTCGATAAATTGCTATTTTCTTTGACTAATTTATTGTATTGTTATTGAAGAAAGAGGTAAATAAATCGTTTAACATGTGTGAACAGTATTAATTAATTTTTAATAAATAAATCATACAACATCATTGGATACTTTCAATTTTTAAGATTTTAAATGCGATATACTTTGATATTTAAAGTTTCAGCATAAGTTACATTATTTTCGATAAATAATTTAATAAGATATATTTTTCTAATATTATATCTAACTATTTCACAGCATGTAAACCTTTGCTTACCAATAACATCAAATTGGCAAGGAATATTTATTATTTTGTATGTTCTAACAGAACATATCGATATATCATTACTGTATCGATATTTGGCGCAAAAATCGATGCATGAATCGATCTTTTAACATTAAACAATAAATCCAAATAAATGATTTTATCGGAAAAATATGCAAATAAATTAAAAACCATTATTTGATAATATCGATCATTTAATATTCTACGCGACATTTATCGATATTTAAAATTTCGATATTATTATAATTTTGAGAGCGATATTTTTGTTGATGTTGATATCAGATTTTTCGTAACAACAAAACATACCTAGTTTAACATTTTAAATTTAAACATTTCAATATATTTTATAATATATTTTATACACATTTAAAAAAGGGTTCCATAAGCTACCTTATTTTTTTTGTCATTAAAGAAAAACCCCTCTTAAAACCCACCTTTAATTCCATTTCCTGCTCAAAACTCACTCATGAATGATCCCATTAAGTGTCTAATTTAAAATCTCTTATCTTGGCGCCCCACGAAGACCAATTGTTTGATATTTTTACTACTTTCCCTGGCGTGTTCCCATATTAGGCTTAATAACCTTTAACTTGAAGGCACTTCCCATTTCCCCCTCAATTCAATTTCATTAGCAAATTCGCTTGCTGGCTGTGTGTGTTTGAAAAATATGCTTTAAATGCGTTTAATTAAAAACATTTATGCAAATTGCCGGAGCGCTGGCTAATTATAATAGCAATAGGAGCAGCAGCAGCAGCAACAACAAAAAGCAAGTGCGCCGCCGCTGAACAATGCAACCGTCCTTTTCTTTTTTTCCCCCCAACTCTTAGCCAAGTTTCACACCATTTGCTATGCGACTGACCGCAGTTTTTCCCGCCTCTTCCGAGGGGGGTTTCCCCCCATTTTCCTCCTGCAACCGTTGACTACTCTTTCTTGCTCATTATCTTTGCTGGGGCAAATTATGGGAAACTAGCGCAACAGTGTTTTTCTTCTCATTTTTTTTTAAATATTTTTTTCTTCCTCCCCTATAGGAAAAAAGTCAATGCTTATGCTAATTTTCTTTTGCTGCGGAACTTCCTTTGTCCCCCCTTGCGTACCCCTCTTCCCTCGAATGGAATGCATTTTAATTGCACTTTTTCCGCTGCTGCTCCGCAAGTAACTAATAACTGGCAATTTATTAAAATGTTTTGCGGTTTGGCAGCAAAGTGCCGCATTCATGATGCTCGTGTGTCCGTCTCTGCCACATTTTAGGACATTTGTTATTACTCCTTAGCATAATATATAAAAATAAAAATAGCAACAAATAAAATGAGAGGAAAATAAGCCCAGAAATGGATTTTTTGCTTTGCCCTCAGCGAGGCGTGAAAATTTCTCTACCCAACTCGCTGGAGATTTATGTGAGAATTATGTTAAATTAGCCAGCGAAGCGTAGGAAACTCCTCTTCGTCTCAAGGTAGTCGAAAAATCTGATAAAATTATCAAAAAACCACAAAAGAAAAAAATATAAGTCAAGAAATTTGAAGGTAAACTAGTTTCTGGCAAGTTAACTTTAAAGTAAAACTAATTTTAATACGAGCTTCAAGCGTATTAAGTTTAATCTAATTATTTTGACTAATTTTAGATAAAATTTAAGGCCAAGGATGCTTAGAGAAAAATTATGTTTACTAAATGTAATTAATGTAAAATAAAATATAATTAATTAAGTAAATAAAAGTCAGGAACATTTTCTTAATTTTTAAAAGGAATAAGACTCATGTTAAACCTTAGTTAATTTCACATACTGTTCCTAGAAAAATAATATATTATACATAAATATATAAATATAACAATATATTATCAAAATATTTTAGTCTTTCCAAAGTCAAGATTTTGGATCTTAACGAAATATTGAACTAAGTAGTGTTTTATGAATTATTATTTATTATTGAATAATTAAACTTTTATTAATTATTCACTTCAATAAAATATTCATTGAATATTAAGAAGACAACTTGAGGATATTTTTTTAAATTTATTTAGTAGCTTTATAAGGATATAAATACTTCAATTATTTAAAATGGGTATTTAAATGTTAATTAAAATCGCTTAAAAAAATATTTTATAGATTATAGAGTAATAAATCAAATTATATTAAAAGTACAAGTAAGTTGTATGTTTATAAGATGTCTTGGAAAAGCAATTGTTTATTATTTATTTGCAAATTTAAAATTAAAATGAAAGAAAAATATTTATTAGAAATTAAAGTTTCATTTCTCATTGCTTTACAAATTTAATAAAGAAAATTCTTTATTAGAAATTATTTCCAAAATACTAAAATACATTTAACTAGAATTTTCCTAAAAATTTTTCCTAAAATATATGAAAAAAGAAACTTCAATAAGAGTTTTTATTTTTTGGTTTTACTGCAGTTATTTAGTTCACTTTTAAAAAAACTAAAAAACAGCTTTAAATACAAACAATTTCTAAAAAAATGTCAATTAATTTTTAAAGAACCTAAAATAGTTATAAAAAATATCCTAAAATATAAATATTATTTCTTTCACTATTTTCTAAAGGTAAAATTCTGAAATGAAGCTTTCAATTTTTTCTAAAGGTAAAATTCTCAAATGAAGCTTAAAATAAGATTGCTAAATCTCCTTGAACTTTTAGTTGTATATTTCTATATCTATAAACTACCTTGTTCCCTGAACTCGCCTCATTTTTGTCACAGATTTACCTCTCTCTCCCCCCCGTCTTGTGTCATGCTGCCTTGTCGATAACCCCAGCAATGCCGGGCATCAATTATAGTCTAGTTAAAAATAAAATCAAATGCCAGGGCAGCCTGGCAGCATTGACAACATTGTCGATTCGGTGGCTCCATATCCCCCCCCTCATTCCCCTCGATGTCCGTCCCTGTCCTAGGCATAGACCCGGACCGGGCTATAGCCTCCTCCCCTTGAAGGCCCCGCCCGCCCCCGTGGCGGCGGCAATTATGCGGCATTTTCTTTGGCCCCTAGCCACAAACGAGTTTCTTTCCTTCCTTCGGCGAGATATCTTTGTTTTCGCCGTATTTCTGCGACATGCAGCGGCAACTACAACAAAATACCAGAAATAACTTGAAAATCCATTAAACAACTGTCGGCAGCCGGGCCCCAGACCAGGTCCGCAAAGGGATAAAGATAAAAGTTTTGTCAACTCCGAAGGAAGGAGGTTTTTGATAACAATGTGTCACAGGCAATGTCCTTGGCTTAAGTTTCTCAAGATTTAACTTCAATTTATATTGATTTTTTGCGGGCTCAAAAAAAACAAAAGTGAAAGGGTTTCCATAACCTGTTTCCACCAAAAATATTTGTACAATTTGTGCCTTACTTTTTTTTGTATTTCTTGATGCATAAAGAAAGTAAAACCAGATGTCGATTGAGAGGGAGTTGCGTGGGTCAGAAAAAAAATAAAAGAAATAAATACCTAAACATAACTCCAGCAAGAGAACTGGATTTTTTCGTGTAAAAAATTGTGCGTTGCTTTGGGGAATAAGAAAATAAATCTTTTGGGGTTACACAAAAAAAATTTTGATCTGATTTTTAGGAATAAAATAATTTTGTGCAATTTTATTTATGGTTTGTACAGAAAATTAATTAAATGCTTCATAAATTAAACCATTTTTTTGAGTTTTTATTTCAATGTTGAAATTAGTTAAATAAATAATTTACTTTCAAAGCATTTATTTTATGACTTAACTAATTAATGCAATAACAGGAGTCTCTTGTGTTCACTGCTATCCAATCCAAGTAACGAGAGACACGAGTATAGACGCCAGGAGCATCGGGCTTGGCACAGCCATAGCCAAAGGACACCACGCCAGCCAGCCTGAAAATGCGATCCCTGACTATCAAGGGACCACCGCTGTCACCCTAGAAAAATTGTGATCAAAGAAAAAGATTTATAACAAAAATCCACGCAAAAATATTCCCTTTCAAATCCTTAAAAATGGAAGAATTTCCCACTAAATTCCTTTCAAATCCAGAACCCACCTGACACGCATCCTTGCCGCCCGTTTGGACATAGCCAGCACACATCATGGTGTCCACAATCATGGACCTGTACGACGTGGCCCTACACTGGGCATTCGTGATGATGGGCACCACCACCTCCTGCAGGACACTGGACGTGGAGCCGCCCTCCTGGCTCAAGCCCCACCCAGCCACAATGGCCTTCTGGAAGTCAAAGTTCTGCAACCAGTTGCTGGGCAGACAGGCAGGACGAATAGGATCCACCAAAGGTATCGGCTGATCGAGTCGCAGGAGAGCGATGTCATGGACCAGGCTCACCGGATCATAGCCCACATGGGCATGGGCGAAGGCCACCGCTCGCGTTATCCCCAAGTGGGTGGAGCTCCTGTCCAGCTGCAGCAGGCGCACGGACACGCCCCGCATGTCCATGCCGTGGACACAGTGGGCGGCGGTCAGGACATAGCGATCGTTGATTAGCGTTCCACCGCAGAACAGGAACGTGCCGCGTATGATCTGCGCAATCCACGGATATTTATTCGTCCGCACTTGCGACCCGCCCACGATGCGGTTCACATTGGGCACGCCGCAGGCTGCAAGAAGAGGTTTTGAGATTCGACAGGGTCTCGTAGAACTCTGGGAGGTCTTCAGCGGAAAAGTGTCTCAGAGGGGGGGAATGAAATCGATGGGGGGAAAGGAGGGAACGCATGTCAAGTTATCGAACGAGAAACTGCTTAAAGTTGATTATTTAAATTTTAACTCGAATTTATCGAACGAGAAACTGCTTAAATTTTGACTAGAATTTATCGAACGAGACTCTGCTTAAAGTTGAATTTTTACATTTTATTTTGAATTTATCGAATGAGAAACTGCTTAAAATTGATTATATAAATTTTGACTAAAATTTATCGAACGAAAAACTGCTTAAAGTTGAATTTTTACATTTTATTTCGAATTTATCGAATGAGAAACTGCTTAAAATTGATTATTTAAATTTTGACTAAAATTTATCGAACGAAAAACTGCTTAAAGTTGAATTTTTACATTTTATCTCAAATTCATCGAACGAGAAACTGCTTAAAGTTGATTATATAAATTTTAACTCGAATTTATCGAACGAGAAACTGCTTAAAGTTGATTATATAAATGTTAACCAGAATTTACAGAAGTGCTTTCTAAATAAATATTTTCTTATAAAGACAATTATTTATATAATTTTCATTATAAAAATATTTATTTAGAGCGCACTTCTGTATATTTAATTTATTACTTATATCATTTTCTTTATTTATGAAAATATTATTATTAGTAGCTGTGATATAAGTATTAAACTTTTTTTGAAAGTCAGCTTTGAGTGCGATTTATTAATATATTTCAATGCATCTTTTACTAGCTTGTTTTCTTTAATAAAAAAAATGTAATAAATTTCTTATCAAACAAAAATTAAGCAAATTAAAAATTATAATTAAATAAATTATTATAAATTTCTTGTCAAAAAGAATAATTAAATTAAATTCTTTAATAAATAAAGAATTAGGCATCCATTTTATAAGAAGTTACGATTAGAATAACAGAAAATATAGGTATATCGGTACTATAACAATAATTGATGTGAAAGATATATCGATGTTTAAGTCGATCTTTTACTATTATGAGATATGTAAAGCAAATCGATATTTTTTTAATTCTATGCTAAATATTGACTTTCTGCACTAATTCTTTAATCTTTTTCCCCTCCAAACCCGTAAAGTTGTAACTTTCAACGATTAGTTTTGGTAAAATGGCCACAAAAGAGGCTTAAAAAATGAAGTTGTTTGTCTATGTTCACAGCACGTTCCGCAAACACGTTTCGAGTTTAAATGCGTTTCCCGATAGGCGTACAATTGCGAACTCGAAATTTGCAATTATTATCCAGCGATTAGCTGAGGATCGTTTCATTCTCCCGGCTTTAAAGATCTGAGCCACTTCTATGGAGTGTTATAGAGTCTGGAAATTATCCCTGAAAACTCACTGCAGCTGGCACAGCGATTAACGCGGAACGCCTTGGCACCACCGCCCTCGAGGGGGGACGAGGATTGGGACTGAGAAGATGAGACCGGATCCGAGGGAGTTTCACTGGGAACGCCCAGGACATTCGATAAGATTTGCTGCTTATGGCCCTCGATCAGATCGTCAATGAAGTCCGATTGGACGCCCGGCGGTGGTGAAGGCGGGGGAATCACCGAAGATCCATTGACTGGCAGAGGTGGCAGCCTCGCTGGTGCTGGCTTTGGGTAGAAGTAACCGCGATTTGGTGGCTTGTAATTATACTTGCGGCCAGCCCAGCTCTGAGGAAAGCCACAGAAGAGAGTCACCGCCACGAGGAGGACTAGAGACGGCGGATCGAATTTCATATTTCCAGCGAAAAACGACCGATCGACCGTACGAAACGTGGGATAAATGCGAACTGAGGTTCTGCCACAGACATTTAACGGTTCTTATAGGCCAAGAGATCCATCTAAACATATAAATATTTAAATGCAACTTAATGAAGCCCCTAAAAGTGTCCATCAAATCATTTTATCAGTCGGAAAGCCCTTTATCATCACTTGACCTGGTTTCGCAACCATTTGTCAATATATATCAGGCCAAGATATCAAATATTGGCAAGAAATAAAAAAAAAGAAAGAACTTTGATGGCCGCCAAAGTGTTTTCATCTTGTGTCTTTATCAAATCATTATGTTAATGGTCCGATCAGCTTTCTTTTTCGCTTGAAATCGAATCCCAATCGATTAGAGCACTCAATTTGTGGGATTTATATATCGCTTTGGAGATTTATAGCTCTTTTGTTTTGACCCATAAATAAATGATTTCTTATTTTTTTGATGGCTTAAAGAAATTGGCAATATGGGCGACCCAGATAGAAGCACGCATGTTGAGTTAAAGGTTAATGGTAACATTAAAGGTTAAACCACATGTGAGGTGAGTAAATCTTTTTCTGATCAAAGAAGACTGACCACATACGAATTTTCTGGGGTTAATAAAGGTTAATTTTGTTTTGGTTTTAAATTAAAGGGAAAAATGTTGAATAAAAGCAAGTTTACTGCTAAATTTAAAATATATTTTAATAAGCATTTCCGTCTACCTCTTCTCTTTTCTCAGTTTATTTATTAATTTAATTTAAATTAAAAAACAGTGACTACAAGTAGTTTTACTACTACATTGAAAACAGATTTTAATAAGCATTTCCGTTCCCCCTCTTCTCTTTTCCTTAGTTTATCTATAAAATTTGAATAATTATTACCAATTTTCATTTTCATTTCTCTACCGAAACGGAAGTTGCCACGGCTAACGTCCAGGCAACACACACACACTCATCTATAATAATAATAAGCGATAAAATCGAAAGAGATTTCCTCAAATGAAAGTAAATCGACTTCCCCAAATCAAAAGCTTAACAAGAGACCCATAAAAAAAAAGATATATATATATTCTTAAGATGTTCGATGGGGGAAAATAGAAAGTAAAAAGAACAACCAAGAAATTGGGTCAAACTAATGAAGATGCCGATAAAGATGCGTATAATCGACAAAGAGGACTGGAAATACTTGCCCGAGTGTTTATAATCTGTCCGCTTGTTGGTCCAACAGTCAGTCCCAAGACCCGAGATCGGATACCCAGTCCCATAATGACACAAGGTGCACGAAAGCCGGGCCCAAAGCCGGGCCCAGTCTCTTGGCTCTGACCTATGGTGAAAGAGCAGCCAAGTATTTGGGTCAGGCCAGAGTGAGGCGTTAGCTTAGGAGCCGATCAGCGGCCAGAATTGAATAGATGATGACACCAAAGCCCCTCTCAGACTCAACACACACACACTCTGCCAGAAAGAAAGTCTCTTAATTTATTTATTTATATGCAGGCCGCTAGAATCAATGAGAAGAAAGTTCTTCCATGCCAATCCAGCATCCCGAAAAGAAACAGGTTTCTCTCTTCAGAGAAGAGTTTCCACTCAGAACGAAACCTGAAACCAAAGTCAATTCTTTATAAGCCTTCATTGAGAAAGACTTGAAGTCGAGGCCTCATTGAGTGTGGAGTGTGTCTGGAAAGGAGTTTGTTTTCCAGCCACTTTTTTGTACGACTTGGAGAAAAAGTTTGAGATGATATTATAAAGATTTGAAGATTAGAGAAAAAAAGAAATAAAATGTCGTAGGAAATTATTTAGAAATAAGTTTAAACTGTTTTTATAAAATATGAAAAAAAAATTACTTCATCTAAATAAAAATTTATTAATAATTAATTATTATCACAAACAAAGCTATACCTTTTTTTGTACAAAATTCTATTAAAAGAATATATTTATTTTAAACCTTAACAGATTTCAAAAAATTTATGCATATTTTAATTTAATAAATAGTTTCTGATATAATTAAAGCATTAATATAAACAACAAGCCCCTCAAAAATTTTTAAATAAAATGCTCCTTCTTTATAAATTGTATTGGAAAAATATATTTAGTTTAAACCGAATCTTCGTTTAACTAAATATATTCATAAATAGCTTCTCATATAATTTAAGCATTTATATAAAAAATTAACACCTACAAATCTATAAATTAAATACTCTTACTTTAAAGCAGTTAAAAATTGTATTGAAAAAAAAATTTAGTTTAAACCTTAACCGAATTTTCTTTTAACAAAATATATATGTATTTTTATTTAATAAATAGTTTCTCATATAATTTAAGCATTTTTATATAAACAAAGCAGTTAAAAATTTTATTGGAAAAATAATTTAGTTAAAACCCAAACAGAATTTTCACTTAACTAAATATAAATTTGTATTTAATAAATAGTTTTTCATATAATTTATATAATTTATATAAAAAACGAACACCTAAAATTCTTTAAGCTCATACTTTAAGCAGTGAAAAATTTGACTGAAAAAATATATTTAGTTTAAAGCTAAACAGAATCTTCATTTAACTAAATATATATTTTTATTTAATAAATAATTCCACATATAATTTAAGCATTTTTATAAACAACTAACAGCTAAAATTCGCTTAATATAAATACTCTCTCTTTAAAGCAGTTAAAAATTGTATTGGAAAAATATATTTAGTTTAAACTTAAACGGAATCTTCCTTTAATGAAATATAAATTTTAATTTAATAAAGAGTTCCTCATATAATTTAAGCATTAATATAAACCTAAAATTCCTTAAATTAAATACTCCAACTAATTAAAACTGTAAGTTAAAAAAAACCTCTTCAAAAATCCAACACCCATTTCATAATAATATGCTTTTAACTTTTTAATATTTTTCTAACAGTTTCCTCTCCTAACTCATTCTTCTTCAAGTAGATCCACAGCCTACTATTTATGGTCAATAGCTGTTGCCGTGTTGCAGTTGTTGGTTAAAGCGTTCCACTTGCATAAAACTGGGTCATTGCAGAAACCGAGAAGATGCCACAACAACTCGCCACAGGCCAGGTTAAGACCAGAAGTTAAGGCAACACAAGATGAAATACGAAATACTTGCATTAAGCTGACTTGGCTTAAAGAGTTCTTAAAACCTGGTCGAAAATAAATATAAAATGCAATTAGTTAGAGGCTCTCTTCAAACGCTTTGTGGCTTTTGTTTGTTGCATGTTTGGCAGGCGCTTGTCGTACAAATTTAAGAGCAATTATCGCATATTTTTTTTTATGCTGCAGTTTTCCTTGCACTCTTGCAGTTTTGTTTGTGGTTATTGCATTTTGTTAGTTAGCTATTTGTTGCTTTATTTTAATGATTGTCACCTGAGTGGAGAGCCTTGAGCAACTTTCTCAGGCTTCATTAAGTTTCACCGGGACACGATTTTGCTTATGACTTTTTCGGAATCGCTTTTGAAATTGTTTGTTGCCATCTGCGGATTTTTCTGCGCATCGTGCATTGAATTTAATTGAATCCGTAAGTGAAGGTATGATAAATGGTTAAAGTCAAACATTTTAATGCGTTTTTAATATGCATTTTGTCTGGGTTTTTGTGAGGTATGTATATTTTGCAGAGGTTTCACCAGGCATCCTCTTTGGGACCCTTCAACCTTTTAAGTAATAAATTTCTTGGATACATTAAGGCTTGTTTTTATAAAAGAAAATATAATAAAATGCATTTAAATACCTTTCTAGGAATTTAGGAGTCTATTTATATTACTTTACGAACGTTTAGAAAATATAAAATATCTTTAAAAGTCATTTTATCAAACCTTATTTAATGTTTTTAATGAAATTTTAATGTTTCATTAAAAAGACATCTCAAAGTAAATTGAATCAATATAAAAATACCATAATTTAATTGTTAATTTATCATAATAATACTGGAATCATTTATTTTAAATGTTATTATATAAAAATTTATTGATTAATTAATTTAATTGTTATTATTAAAAAATTGATTACCTTTTTGCTAAAAAACTTTTAGTTAAACATATTTAAAAATCTTGTGAAATATCATTTCCTTCACCTTCATTCTCCTTCTATTATCGAGTTATTTTCATAAGTATTTTGCGTATTTAAAATTAGTAAAATAGCAAAACAAAAGAAAAACAAAATCCGCAAATCAAGTTTTTTGCTCAAGTCTTTTGTTTTTTTCTCAAGGCGCCGCTGCTGCCTGCGTTCATTTCCAACATGACTCAATATAAATCATATTATATACGAGTAGCCGAGGAAAAAATCAAATATCATTGTGGACCACCTTCAACTTCGTTTGACATTTGAAAGTAACCAACGGCAAGCGACAGAGAAATATGCAAAAACGAGTTTGCAAAAAAATAAATAAATGTACAAAAATCAACAAAGTCACTCTCAATTTTCTTGAGCTCTTCATTCGCATGTGGAAAATCAAATAGCGAAAACAACAATTTAATTTAAATAATAAATTAAATAGAAAAGGAGAGAGGAGAGGAGAGGAGAGGGGCGGAAATTAAACTTCAAACGAGTTCAGGCTGTTGACTTCATCAGCCAGAGCTCCATTTTCGGATTACTCGTATTACTTGCCACTGTCCAACGCCTTTTGTGGGTTCTACACACAAAGCAACAAACCCCCTGAAAACCCCCTGAAAACCTCTATAAAACCCCTTCCAGTCCCCTCAATCCTTCTGGTGGGTGTTTTGTGTATGTGCCACGCAATTGTGTGGTTTGTGAGGTAATTAATAAGCCACCAACAAATCCAATTGAAACCGAACGTTGCGTTGCGTTGCCTTTTGAGAGTGTCGAACTCGGGCCGGGCATACTAAGTAGCCGCCCGATAGTTGGCTCAGAGTTCGGCTTTATTTCATTACTGACCATACCCAAGACGGGTTTTCGTTTCGGTTAACTCTTGTAGGGTTTCAGCATTTTGCTGGGCTTTGCGCAAGTGCAGTGGCAAAAGCCAAAACACACAAAATTCAATGCAAACTGACATTGTGGCGAAAAAATAAAAAGGGATTAAGTTTCGGCTAAGGAGGGTTAAGAAGAGTTGCTAAAAATATATTTCAGATGTTGGAAATTTAATTAATTTGATTTGTATACGTTTTAAAATGTTGTAAAAAATTATTTAAATTTTAAATGAAGAATTGAAGCTTTGGTCCTAACTAAAAGGAGTAGCTAAAATATATTTAAGCTTTTGGAAATTTAGTTAAATATATTTGTGTACTTAGTAAAAAGTTAACAATTATTTAATCACATTTTAAAATTAAAAGTTAAAGCATTTTTTCTTAATGATGTGATTAATAGACAGATTTGTAATATTAAGATCTTTTCTTTAAGAAAAATTGAAGCATTTTGAAAAGATTTACATACATTAGAGAACAATTTTAATGATTATATATTTAAGTCATTTTTGTTTGTAAAAAGCAATGTTCAAAAACCAAAATTCTTTTTAATATTTAACTTTTACAAATTGGTTAATAAACTTGAAATTATAAATACACATTATCTTTTAATTTCATAATTTGTTGAGCTTGAACCTAACAATTTAGTTACGCCCTTTAAATAAATTATAGCTCTGACACACTTTATAAATTAAATGCTTAGTTTAATAGGAATAAAGAATAGTTAATTTTTTAATTAACATAATTAGCAATTTGTTTTTTTATAGGCAAAGAATATTAACCATAATTTGATTAGACATAAAAACAGATACAATTATTTGAAGAAACTTTAAAAATTTTATTCAATCAGTAATCAAAATTCGTAGAATATTTTCTGCTTGTATAAAAAACTACAAATAATTTAATTTATAAGCAAATTGCATTCAATTAGTAATAAAAAAAACTTTGTAGAATATTTTGTGCATATTTAAAAAAAAAACTATAAATAATAAAAATTTTTTTATTTATCATTCACAGAAAATTAAAAAAAATTGTATTCAATTAGTGATAAAAAAAATTGTAGAATATTTTGTGCTTATATAAAAAACTATAAAGAATTTATTTTTAATTATTCAGTTAGTAGTAAATAAAATTCGTAGAATATTTTGTGCATATTTAAAATAACTATAAATAGTTTACTTATTTATAAACAATAACCAACTTGTTTTTATTTATTTATAATACCTTAAAAACCTTGCAAACTTCCATGTATAATTTTAAATCGACATAAATCTTCCATAATAATCGAAAAACACCTTTTCAAATCCCATTTAATGACCAAATACCCCCAAAGATTACCTCTCTATATCTTCTTTGATTCAACTTGAATTCAAATAAGTTCCCCCTGGATTTTCCGGCTCACTAAAAATCAGTTTTCGGGCAATTAAATTTGGAGTACATCGAGCCTGATCGGGTTCTAGCCATAACCAGCAGACATTCCATTCCATTCCATTCTATTTAGCACTCGAGCACACAACACACTTTACATCGAAGTTTTCCGTTTTGTATTTCATCTTTTTTTTTTTTTTTTTGTATTATTTAGTATTTTCGCTCTTGGGACCAGACTCAATAGCAGAGCCCCGGAGCTATGCAATATTTCAGAAACGGCAAACTGCAACTTCAGGTTGTCTAACAATTTTAACCCAGTTTTGTTTACTTCTCTTTTTTTTTTGCTCCTACGTTTCGTTTCGTTTTGGCTTTTTTGCTTTCCACATTCTTGTAGGAGCCATAAACAAGTTTTTTGTTTTTGCAGAAATGGCAGAAAACGAGCCGAGAAACGATGCAGAGCTCGTAAAATACTCGCAGCAAAATAGCAAATTGAAACTGAAGCTAATGAAAAGGCCAAGCTGGGCAACACCAATTGTTGCATCCATCGAAGGGTTCGGGGAGGAGGAGAAGGAGGAGTCGGAGGAGGATGCATTACCAGTTGGCCAACACGGAAATGGAGGTCAATAGGGATTACACACGGCTAAGTAGGTGCGGAAATGGCCGCTGCCAGCGTAATGAGAGCGTCGCCCGATTAACCATCGTCGTCGTCGTCGTCCGATGACGACATGGCATCGGATGGCATCGTGTGGATGCTCCGGAGTGGGTCAAGCAAGTGGATGAGTTTGCCGCTAATGGGAACGAGGTTCGTCAAGTTGGTTACAGTTATTGGCAGCGGTTCACAGCCGGACATTCTCCGCCATCACACACAGCAATTTCACAGAGAGTGTCATCAATTATAACGCAATTTGTTCGGGAGCGTTCTAGAATGCCAGAATAGGATCTCAGCAAAGTACAGCAAAGCGGATTGAAGTCACAGTTGGACAACGAAATATAACTCTCGAGAGCTTACAAACACTTTACCGATGCATTGAAATTTTGGAAGCGAAAAATGATCATCACTTGCGAGCGTTGGGAAAATAAATAAAGATTTAAAAGATGTTTGGCAATTTTACCAAAAAGTTATAAATATATTTTTAAAGAGAAATTCCTGATTACTAAATTGGTGCATTGAATTCACGAATCCTTTACTTAAATTACCATTAAATTACTACTATAAAAACCCACGTAAATCATCCAATAAATTAAAAAGGGTCCAATATATCGAATTGTAAAAAATTGAAAAATATTTAAGTTAAAAATATCGATTTAGTCAAAAATTTATTAATAATTTTTACATATTACATTTAAAACATCTGTAAAAATAATGCTCTTTACTATTTATTACTAATATAAATAATTTAAACCAAGTTTACGGTATGTTTGATACACCAAGCAGTATATCGATTTATTTCTATACATCGATATGTTACAGTATTAAGTTATATACCGAAATTCGCACAAAATACCGAAAAGATATCAATATGTTTATGTTGTCTGCCTAAATTCTCAAAATTTAGCGTTCGATATATTAAACAGAAAATCGATTTATTCCTTCAGATCAAAATCATTGATTTATATATAAAAATTCGCCTCAAATAATGACACCTCTAATTATGAGTTAAATTTGTTGGTATTTTTATTAATAATAATTGTTAAATTATGATAAATCAAATAACACAAACAAATTTCAATTAAAAAAAATTTAATAAATATAAATTTGATGGTGAGAAAATGAGAACATTCTGCAGACTCGAGGTCAAGTCGGCTTTAAATTAAAACAAAACAAAGGCGCGACTTTGCCAAAAAAAAAAAATACAAAATAAATTGCAAAATCCAAGCAGTATAAATTATATGTTTTAAAATAAAGAACAAAGCTTTTCGAAAATGTTCTTGTCATAATAAATTAAAAAAAAGTACTTCAACTGAAATCAATCCTTCTGTAAAATAAATCCGAATCCATAAGCTGACTCATCCCCAGAACTGGTTTCCCATATTCACACCCACAAGTAGGCATGTGACATAATAATCCAAAAATTCGCATCTAAAATTAACCATATTAGCAAGTTTTATGATCTTCCAAGCATTACTTTTTGGCAATTTCAGGCCGCAACATAAATAAAAGTCATTCACGGGACAAAAAAAAAGAACTAAGACTGGCCAACTTAATGCTGCTCTATCATGGCTCTGAAAAGGGGGACTTGCTTTTGTTAATGCCTTGGTGTAAAATATATATATATTTGAAGCGTCCGACGTCCGACGTCCGTCGTCCGGCTCAGTTCAGTGACCTGCTGTGGTGTTCCAGCTACTTGGCCAGTTTTCTATCGTCTTTGCCTTACCGTCTTATTGTTCTACACTTGTTATTCAGTAGTTTCGGTTTAGTTTCTCTCTTTCTCCGCCCGGTGTCACCTCACACCAAAGTCACACATTTCTCCAAGTCATGATCCGGAGCTAAGAGCTGCACTCGGGAAAATAATTTTCAAAAGTTTCTAAGAGTTCCCCATTTCAAAAGCAAATATTTATGTGCTTTTTAGATACTTTAAAATAGTTTTAAATGGTTTTAAGTGCTGATTTTTGTGTGTGTACTCCGTGTAGAGAGTTGTTGAAGAAAATGTAAGGTATGTGTGTGCTTTAGGTTCGTAATTACGTATTATATTAACTTGGCTTTTACACCTGCCAGCTGGCTAACTGTTCCCCAGCTCGTGGTCTCGTTTATTTTGATGCCCTTCTGCGTAATTTTCACACATAAAAGACTCGTAAAAATGTTTTATTAACATTAAAAAGTCAAATTTATGATCGTTTCTCTATCTCTGTTCTCTGTAACTTGCTCCAGGTGAAATGCTTAACGGTTCCTCATCTCGACTCTGGGGCAAAAATTCTTAGAATAAAAAAAGAAACCCCAAAAGAATAGCAAACGGTATTGATAAACGCTAACCTTCTATTTTTTTGCTCTAAGCTAGAACTAAAGATTTGCCCTAATGGCTTATTAATTGACCAACAATTTGGTAGATATTTATATGGCTAATAATATGTTAAAGTCTGGCGGTGCCAACAGATGTTGATAGATGCGTTTGCTTGAAGACGTTGACACAATTTAGGATACTTAATCATAACCTTGAAAAATTGTGATGAGTTTAAGTTAATAATAATATTTTAATCTTGGAAAAAATATTTATATATCAGCAAATGAGTGTCGGGAGTTATTATTCAAATAAAAGTCTGAAAACACGGTCAGGCGTCTTGGAAAATTATAAATTTTTAAAATATTTTATGGAAACTAGAAATTTATTTATAACTTTTTTGTAAAATATATTTTTAAACACGGAATTAAATGAAAGAAAAAAAAGAAATATTTCTGCTTCAGAAAATTTAATTTTTTTCAAAATTAAAACTTTGTAAAATATTTTATGGAAACTATAAATTTATTTATAACTTATTTAGAAAATTTATTTTCAGATACAAATTTAAATGAAAGAATATTACAAATATTTCTGCTACAGAAAATTTATTTTTCTCATAATAATAAATTTGTAAAATATTTTATAAAAACTATAAATTTATTTATAACAAATTTAGAAATTTTATTTTCAAATACAGAATTAAATGAAAGAAAATTAAAAATATTTCTGCTTCAGAAAATGTAATTTTTTTTAAATTATAAACTTGTAAAAATTTTATTGAAACTATACATTTATTTATAATTTTTTTAGAATATTTATTTTCAGATACAGAATTAAATGAAATAATATCATAAATATTTCTGCTTCAGTAAATTTAATTTTTTTCTAAATTATAAATTTGTAAAATACTTTAAAGAAACTATAAATTTATTTATAATTTATTTAGAACATTTATTTTCAGGCACAGAATTAAATGAAATAATATTACAAATATATTTGCTCAAGGAAAATTAATTTTTTCAATTTGAAAAAAAATTTTACACTTTTATTAAATAACAAAAAGAATTATCAAAAATTCCCTACTCTTGTTTTAAAGATTTAAATATTTCTGCTCTCCCCCTTAAATCATGACTTATTTTTTTATATTTCCTAGAAAAATCAACCAAAATAAATCTCAAAAAATGCCAGATAATTCTCATAATCTACCTGCTATAAGCTTTAAAAAAAATCTTCATTACGCGCCAAGATCCCAGATCACGTTCAACGCTCTATCTTCTTCTTCGACGGCCATTAATCTGGCTACGTTTTGTAAATAGCCAAGTTAAGACTCGGCTAATTGCTCGCCACACTTAATTTATTTTTGTAAAATATCTCTTATGGCTTGTCCGAAAAAAATGAAGCAATTACAAATTATACAATAAAATAAAAGCGAGATAGTGAGAGAGATACAACGACGGGGCGTTCGTTCCACTTGAGAAGTGTTGAGCTTCAATTAGCGGCAGACAATTGGCAATAAGCCGGCTACTTGGGCATTTTACAATTTATTTTATCTTTTATTTGTTTATTTTTTTGGTATTTAACTCTGAAACTCAGAAACCAAGGCAACCTTGACATTGGGCCTGACAACAGGTGCGGGCGGCAGAAAAGAGATGTGCAGCGATTTGGAAAGCAAATCGAGACAGTTAACTGATTAAATATTTGAACGTGCCTGTCAAGATATATATGTATATATATATGCAAAGTCAACTGTAAACTGTAAATAAACAGGGCCAAAAACGGAGCTGTGAAAAATGTGAATCAGCGAGCGAACAAGTTTTGGGCCGCAAATCAGAATGAAACTCATTGAGATGCGGGATGAGCTCACAGTCCAGAGCGTTGAATGCCGTTAATAGACATCACAAGCGAGTTAACAAATAAATATAAATAAAGACTAAACTGGGCAAAAGATTATTAAAATTAATATCGTTAAGGCTTACCTTGTTTAGAGGCGGTTTATTCTGGTTGTCAGTTTGTTTATTTTTGAGCACATGCACTTTTGATTGGCAAATTGAAACATTTGCTTAAGCACTTTTTATTAGCTTTTCTTGCATATTTTTTTAGACACTTTAGTTTTATTATTATTACTTATTGCACTAGAAGAAACTATTAAACACTTTGTTAATTTAAGCGTGTATTTTGAAAGCTCAAGAGTCTCTCCTCTCATTTCAATAAAATCATTTAAAAATGTAACTCAAACATTTTCAATGTTTCTCTGGAAAAGCCTTGCCATGGCTTCTTCGCTTTTTAATGTCTGTGTATATATATTTTTAGCTTTTCTTTAAAGTCATAAGTCAAGTCGAGACTTTCAATTAAGCGGCTTAAAGACAAACAGCGACGAATGAATCGTGTTTGTCGGTTGGTAATAGAGAAAAGATGCTTATGAGCAGCGGGCAGCGTGCAGCGTATGTAAAGAGCAAAGTATCTATGTATCTTTCAGTCTTCTTTCTCTTTGGTAAAAGTGTAAAAATTACGCTACACACAGAGCCAAAACGACTTGCGCTTTCACAAAAAAAAACTAACAAAAAAAAAGAGCCAAAGATTTTTCTTCTTTCTTTCCTTGGCTGATTTATGCATTGCGTTTCGAGACTTACAGATACGTTGATACATAGATACATACATTGCCTGAAAAGCGGAAAAACTAAAATCCATCCGATCTGCAGGGCACCTTACACACTCTCCAAGTTCCGGGTTGAATCTCACTACCTTTAGCTTTAAATTTCAATTGCCGTTCGATTTAAAATAAATCAAAATACACGCACAGTTGGACAAGCACAATGGGGCGGGCACCAAGTGCAAGGAGTACGCG
This sequence comes from Drosophila watanabei, assembly GCA_008042575.1. Classification (NCBI taxonomy): domain Eukaryota; kingdom Metazoa; phylum Arthropoda; class Insecta; order Diptera; family Drosophilidae; genus Drosophila; species Drosophila watanabei. The sequence continues at coordinate 42,198 of VNJS01011908.1, read as the reverse complement.
TACGCACATACAATCAATGTGGAAAACGTCGCCCATTTGGATTGGGATTGGGAAATGGGAAATGGGTAAAATTGTCAACGCACATTGAACTTGACAAACAAAAGAGAGCGCAGAGCAGCACACAGACTGGGAGAAAGATCGTAAGATGGAGAGAGAGGGAGAGGGGGAGAGGGGGAGAGGGGGAGAGGTGGGGGGGGCAGCGAGAGGCACATGCCTCAATTTACAGTTAAGCGCGGCAGACATCCACAAGATGCAAAACTCCAAAGATACTTTCGGCCAGCGGAATGCGAATCGCGAATTGCACTTGCTGCGGCAACTTTTTCATCCGACCACGAAAAAAAAAACACCAAGACGAGCACACTGAGATAAATCGGAGAGTGTTCCTACAATTAATTGGGAAATTAAATTAATTAATTAACAGAAACGAAATTATGCATATTATTTTGTTATTTTTTATACAAGATTGCCTCTTAGTTATGCACACTTTTTTCCCTTCTAATTTTATTTACAAAAAGTCCACTTTTTTTTAATGTCCTGTTAAGACGAAGCTTCTGTCAACTTTATCTTATCGAAAATATTTAAAATTAATAAACACATTTTTATTTTCTTGTTAATTATGCATACTTTTTTCCCCTTTAACTTTTTTATTATTAATTTATTTTTTCAATTTTTTATTTTCGTTTTAAAACTAAGCTTCTGTCAACTTTATCGTATCGAAATTATTAAAAATTATTTAACAGCGACTTTTAATATTCTGACTCTTATCAGTGAAATTAAAATACATGAAAATATAAAATGTAATTTCCTGTTTTTCAATAGCTAAGTAATAATTATCGACAAACAACTTCCAGCTAAAAAAAATATGGATTTTGTTGGTTTTCCCAACTGGTTATTAAGCTATACTGATCGTTAAGTAACTGGCGTCATAATTTTTTCAATAAGTAAAATGAAGATAAATAAATATAATAAATGTTATTTCCTGTTTCTCAATTTCCAGTTAATATTTATCGGTTTAATACTTGTCAGTTAAAGAAGTATTTATTTTGTTGGCTCTCCAAAAAGATACCAAAAAAGTCTAGATTTAAAATGAAGCAAACAGAAAAGTGCTTGTAAATTTACCTGGTCGTTAAATTAGACTGACGGTTAAGTAACTGGCGCCTTAACGGAACATTGAAAAGTGATCAATAATATAAACTAGAGGAAGAAACTAATATTGTTTTTCTTTGTTAAATATTCATCACATAAATATAGTTTCTTGCAGTGCAACAACAAAAAGTGAAGGGGCCCCTAAGCAAACGTCACCAGGTCCCTTTCCCCTTCACCTCTTCCCCCCCGCGATCCACCTGCACGTATCTGTGTGTGTCTCCCAAGATTTACTAGTGTGTGTGTGTGGCGTCTCGTTTGTTGATGCGGCGGCTAATGGTTGCATACGAAAAAAATACAACAAAAAAAGGAGAAAAATAAAGAAATATGTGGACAAGGCCTGTCTAGTCATAGCGGTACTTCGAGTGGGCTCCAAAGGGGCAAACGGGGCGGCAAGGAGTTGGGGGCAGCTAATGACTTGGCGCCCAATTGAAGGAAGTTGCCAATTTTTGCAACGGGTAACTAGTCGCAACTGGTGTTGATTGGATATTTTTCTTAAGTTTCTTTCTTTTTGTTGAAATGCCACTGATTTTTTTATTGAATATAAAAGTTCAATGAATTTTTTACATATTGGGAAACTCTATTAATATCCTCTGAAAGTCAATTAAGCAACTAATTATGCGTTGTGTAAATTATTTGCTTTTTTATGGTTACATGTTGGCAATAATAATTTAGAAAATATTCATAGATTGATTGGGAATCTTGGAGTTTAACTATTGACCAGAAAATTATAAGCAAAAAATGTCTATTTTTAAGTCATATTAATGAACAAAGTATTTGTTTATTTTAAAAGAAATTTCTTCAAAATAAGTTTCTTTATTAATATCGTTAAATCAACAATTGATATTTTCCTCTTTAGTTGATGTCATTTTACGTTAATAATACTGTGTTAATCGAGTGAGATCATCTGCATTGCGATAAGTGGATAGCCAAACTATTATTTATTCATTTAAATTTAATTCTTTATTAACACTTTACTTTTTTCACAAACTATAATTGTAATTCAATAAATAAATCCTCTATTTTAAAAGCCAATTTAATTAATTTCCCGCTTAATTTCTTTATGTGTTATCTCTTTCCGATTCTCCTAAATCAAAACTTTCTTTTCCGCTGGTAGAAAATATTGCAAGTTAATTCCAGCAACTTGAATGACTTTTCGATATTTGCTGCCTGCCTTAAGTCGCCTTAAATCTCGAATCGGTCAGTTAATCGCATCCCGATGCTCTTAAGCTTTCAAAACTATGCCATTATCAATTTAGTGGAACACTTTTTAGCCGCAATCACTTCATTTCTTCGCTCCAACTCCACTTGGCTGACCGTTACACAAAAACACAAAGCACTTCTCTCTTACATTTAACTTTAATTACTCAATTATTTGCTTGATTTGCTTGATTTCGTTGTTTTTTTCTCTTTTTTTCGTTTCTTTAAGTTGAAAATTAGCCGCAAAAGTACGCAGATCCAAAACGTTGGACCAACTTATTGGCGCGAGACGTAAACGGAGAAGACGGGCACGATCGGACTCGGAAAATATAACTGAGCGCGCGCATGTGCGAACGCGCGACGAACCAAAACATGAGTAAGCTAGAGCTGGAAAAAACATCGATGTAACATCGATAGCATCGATGTGGCCGAAAATTTGTTTAACATCGATATTTTTAGGAAATATCGATTATCGGAATTTGAGTTAGACAATGTAGGAACATTTTATGCGAATACGTTTACAAATATAAATTATTTTTATAAGCTAAGAGACAATATTTGGAATTATCCGAGCGGTTTCTTTTAAATGCAATTATTTTTGTAGATGCGCCAGTCATGTGTTCGGAGTGACCACAAATGCAAAATTATAATTATGTACTTTCTCCCAAACAAAATAAAGCTCTGTTGTGTTTATTTAATACTCAAGGGATTCTGTATACGACTGAATGTATAAAAAATAAATATATGTCAACATATGGATATACGATTTAAATTCTACAACATAATATTTAATTATTATAACCCCCTAACTTATTGAATTTAAAAATGTTTCTATTTTTTTGTCGATAATCGATTATAATCATTGTTTTTCTCTAAAACATTGATAATATCGATTATGGCAAATATCAATGTTTTTTCCAGCTCTAATAAGTAAACTGACAAAAGCTGCTGCTTAAAAATCTTAAAAAGCTCAAAAAAAAGCTAGAAAAAGCCAAAAAACAAACAATATTTTGACAAGCTAACAATTTGTAATTTGCTTTCAGCTTTCCCTGGGCCAATGCCTTATAGAGAGCCTCTTTCCATTCCATTATTTCAGCTTAAAATACAAGTATTAAGTGTTTTCATTAAACAACAAAAGTTTATATTTTTTATTATATTTTTTATACTACAGGTTAACCATTTATAATTGAATACTCTTTATAAACAAACTTGAAATTTAAAAAAGAATTTATAAAACAGGAAAAAAAAAAATAATTTACCTTTCAATTACATCAAAATATCTGTTATTTTAATATTTGTGTTGATAAATTCAACATTCGTTTAGTGGAAAATCCCATTCGTGCAAAGTGGTGCCTCCGCATTTCATCCGTCTGCCAAGTACCGATAGCCAGTTATCGCTTTGTTATCGGCGGACAGCTGACGAGGCGGCAGCTAAATTTACAAACAAACTTTGGGAATTGGCAAATTGTATACAAAATACAAAATGGACTACGATTTCAAGATGAAAACGCAGATGGAGAGGACCAAGGTTGAGGACCTGTTCAACTACGAGGGCTGCAAGGTGGGGCGCGGCACCTACGGCCACGTCTACAAGGCCAAGTGGAAGGAGACAAGGTGAGTCTCGACATCTCGCAAAGCAAACTAAAAATTTAATAAATTCCCAAACCCACAGCGATGGCAAGGAGTATGCGCTGAAGCAGATCGACGGCACCGGATTGTCCATGTCCGCCTGTCGCGAGATTGCCCTGCTGCGCGAGCTAAAGCACCAGAATGTAATCACACTCATCCGGGTTTTCCTCTCGCACAACGACCGCAAGGTGTTCCTGCTGATTGACTACGCGGAGCACGACCTGTGGCACATCATCAAGTTCCATCGGGCGGCGAAGGCCACCAAGAAGCAGGTGGTGGTGCCGCGCGGCATGGTGAAGAGCTTGCTCTACCAGATCCTTGACGGCATCCACTATCTGCACAGCAACTGGGTGCTGCATCGGGACTTAAAACCGGCCAATATCCTGGTAATGGGCGACGGTAATGAGCGCGGACGGGTCAAGATCGCCGACATGGGATTTGCACGTCTCTTCAATGCGCCGCTGAAACCGCTGGCGGATCTGGATCCCGTGGTGGTCACGTTCTGGTATCGTGCGCCAGAGCTACTGCGGGGCGCCCGCCACTACACCAAGGCCATCGATATCTGGGCTATTGGCTGCATCTTTGCGGAGTTGCTCACCTCGGAGCCGATATTCCACTGCCGGCAGGAGGACATCAAGACGAGCAATCCGTATCATCACGACCAGCTGGACCGCATCTTCAATGTGATGGGCTTTCCGCAGGACAAGGACTGGGAGGACATCAAGAAGATGCCGGAGCATCACACCCTTACCAAGGACTTTAAGCGCTCGACCTACTCCACCTGCTCGCTGGCCAAGTACATGGAGCGGCATAAGATCAAGCCCGACAGCAAGGCCTTCCACCTGCTGCAGAAGCTGCTGCTGATGGATCCCAACAAGCGTATCACCTCCGAGCAGGCCATGCAGGACCAGTACTTCCAGGAGGAGCCGCTGCCAACGCAAGATGTGTTCGCCGGCTGCCCCATACCGTATCCGAAGCGTGAGTTCCTTACCGATGATGACCAGGAGGACAAGTCGGACAATAAGCGCCAGCAGCAGCAGCAGCAGCAACAACAGCAGCAGCAGCAGCAGCAACAGCAGCAGCAGCAGCAGCAACAACAGCAGCAGCAGATGAACTCCGAGCCGAATGCCAAGCGCGTACGGTTATCCGGTGCTGGCCAGCAGCAGCAGGATTTCCACCACCAACAGCAGCAGCAGCAGCAGGCGCAGCAGCAGCAACAACAACAGCAGCAGCAGCAACAACAGCAGCAGCAGCAGCAGCAACAGATGATGTTCAACCAGCAACAGAATTTCCAGCAGCGCTTCAACTAAGCAAGACTGAAACAAGGCAGCATTTTCTTTCCACCACTCCAATAACCTTAGACTTCTAAGTATTTAATGACTTTTAGCGTGTAACAAACAGGAAAATAATAAGGAAAGTATGAAACCTAGTACCAGTCGCTGAAGCGGGCTATGGCCCGACTCCACTTGTCCATGCGGGCCACAATCTTTGCGTGCTCCTTGGGACGCGGCTCAAAGACCCGTTCCACCTGCCGGAAACACTTGAGCTGCTCCACATTTTGCCAGATGCCATGGTTGAGGCCCGCCATGAAGGCGGCGCCCATAATGCTGCTCTCCGCGTTCTTGGCCCGCTCCACCCTCAGCTGGCTGAGATCGGCCAGGAACTGGCAGACGAAATCGTTGCGAGAAACGCCGCCATCAACCCTGAAAGGGGAGAAAAATTAATACAAAAGCAAACTTTATTTTCTAAGGAAATTTACCTAATAATCTCAAGCTTCTGTGAGGTCTCCTGTTCGGCCGCCTCGATCAATTGGACCAAACGAAAAACGATACTTTCGAGCAAGGCCCGCACCATGTGCGCCTTGGTCGTGGACGGTGTAAGGCCAATGAAGCCACTTGCTGATCGATAATCATTCACCGGGGGCTGTCGAAAGATAAGCTAACGATTAGCTCTAATCTAAACTCTCAAAACTAGTTGAAACTCACTCCCAAACCACTGAAAGCAGGCATAAAGAACACATCGCTGGTATCAGAAACGGACTCTGCTATGGCCGCCGTATCCGCTGGATTCTCGAAGAGCTCGCAGGACTGCGCCCAGGTGACCACGGTGCCAAAGTCATGGGAAGCTCCCTCGATGCAGTAGATGGCATTCTCGTGCCTGAGCTGCCAAGCCACCAACGGATACATTCCACTGAGGGCAGCATGGCACTTGGAGCCCGTCACCAGGTTGAGAAAGGCCCCGGTGCCCATGGTTACCTTGACATCATTCTTCTTGAAGCACTGCGATCCCCACATTGCAGCCGTTTGGTCACTGAGTGAGGCAGCTATGGGTATCTTGGTGTTGGCCCACTCTGGACCGAAAGTGGTGGGATGAACATGGCCAAAGCCCTTGTAGCCATTGTCCACCACGCGAGGCAGGATTTTGGTCTGTAAAAATGGATTTAATAGTTATTAAAAAGTTTTAAAACACAAACAAATCCCCTTACATCGATTCCAAAGAGCCAACTTATTAGCGGCGACCAGCTGAGCGTAAACGGATCATACAATCCCGTTGCCGTACAGGAGGTAACATCGGTTATATGCTCAACATCTACATTCCTGTCCCGTCCCTGGCCCACTCTCAGCTTGTGCAGGATCCAGGAGTCCAGCAGTTCCACGCGAGCCCTTTTCTTGCCCAACGCCTCACGCAGTCTCTTGTTGTGCTTAATCTCGTAGAGCAACCTGGGCGTAACCTGACCATTCATCAGCTTTAGAACGCTGCCAGCCAGGAAGCGCGACTGTCGCGTGAGCAGGTACAAGGCATAGGAAAATCCATTCATCGAGCGCTTCGTCCAACTGGAGTTCCACTCATCGACAAGTTTGTCGGCACGCAAATCCTTCCAGGTGATAAAATTGTGATAGTAATCGCCAGTGCGATGGTCCCAGGTGAGGAACGTGCAGCGCTGAGTCGAGATGGTTAGGCAGGTGATGTCGCCAGGTGTCAGTTTGGCATCTGTGGGGGTGAAGGGGATTTATTATTAGGGTTTATTTTGGTAAAAAAGGGAATATGGTAAGCTTTGCATTGTTTTACCTTCTAAAGAAAGCTGTTTTTCTAATATTTCGATGGATAATAAATATCTTAATGATTGTCTTGAATTTACAACAATATTTGTCTTAATAAAACCCTTAATAAAGCTGATAAATCATAATTTCTTTGGTTATTTTATTGAAATATGAACAAATTGTTTGATTAAAATCATTAAAACCCTTTTGAAATTGCACTTTTTGTCAGTTTTTAAATAAAATACGTAAAAAGCACCATAAGAACCTATAAATAACTCAAGCTAAATAATAAATTAGGTGATTTAAATCATTAAAACTGTTATAAATTTATACTTTTCCCAGTTTTTAAGTATAATACGTAAGAAGTACCATAATAACCTATAAAAACCTCAAGCTAAATAATAAATTAGGTGATTTAAATCATTAAAACTCTTTTAAAATTATACTTTTCACAGTTTTTAAATAAAATACGTAAAAAGTACCATAAGAACCTATAAATAACTCAAGCAAAACCCACTTTTTACCTAACAAAACTTCCTAAAACAGACATTCCCTTGTTTAATTTTGCTTTGGTTCAAACCCCCAACTTCTTACGAAACAAATTACAATTTTATATAAATTCCAAGCTTGCTCTTTTATGGGGTTCCCCCTCTGCTGCTCACCCTGCACCGCCTGTCGTATCACATTGACGATCTTGCGCCACAAGCTCTCCGGCTCGATCTCGAAAAAGCCCGGCTGTGGGTTCAGCAGCCTCACCTATAATTACGCCAAAGGTCATAAAAACGTTATAAAGTTATTTAGCCAATTAACTTTGCACCCGCGGGCTGAGCGAGCGAGCGAGAATCACCACTTACGGCATCCACAGCCGAACCCCGAACTGCACAGCCTTTGTCCAGAATGAAACAACGCACGCAAGTGGTGCCCACGTCCAGGGCGGCAATAAAGGCTCCTCCTTCGTCGGCAGTTGCCTCCTTGGGAGCCGTCGCAGCTGCTGTTCCCACATCCTGGGCCTCCTTTCCAACGGCCTCGCGTTCCAGAGGCGCCGACGACATGTTTCGCAGCGCACGCCTCGTCGATCACTGATTTTTGGACGCTCGCAACTGGCGGATCGACTTATCCATTTCGCTGCTGGTGTTATTGCAACTGTTATTGTTATTGTTATTGTTATTGCCGCGTCGAGGTCTCATAGTGCGCGCGTTTCAGATTTTCTTATCAAGAAGTGCTCGACTTTTGTTTCGCGTCCAAATGATAACCAGTTGGGCGCCAGGGTTGTCACCTGTTCACAGTTAGCTTGAAATTAGCTAGAAACTGGAGGGGATGTTGTGAGGCTATAATTGGAAAATGAAAATAATTAAAACTAACTAAAGAAAATTGAATAAAAAATACAATAATTAAAAGGCCATTAACTTATTTTAAGCCTCTTATTAATTTATCTTAATTTGTGCTTAAAATCTTTTAAGCTTCCTTAAGCCTCGAACTATGCAGTTATATTATTAAAAAAATAATAATAGAACTGAGGTTCGCAGTTTCTATTTTAAAATATATGAGCATAAGAATAGATCATTTTAATTAAAGTTTCTGGGTTAAATATTTTATTTTTTTTACCTGAAACTTAACAGGTTTCAATTTTACCGGTAAAAAAAACCTTTATCTTAATTTTGTAAATTTATCTTAATTTGTGACAGACCTTTGTTAAGCTTCTTTAAGCCGGAAACTTTGCGGTTCTTTTACTATAATTATTAAAAATATATATGTAAACTGCACTTATTCTAAATACATAAAATAAGAATAGATTATATTAATTTAATTTTCTGCCAAGTTAAATATTTGATATTTTAATCCTAAAACTTAACAATTTTCCAATTCTAGCGTTAAAAAAGCCAAATTACAAAGCCCAAAACCAGTATTGATAAACGTGAAAAACCCACGAGCGATTGCTATCGCTGCGACAACCCTAATCGTTGCTAATTTTTGAAATCAGTAAAGCAAAAGCAAAAATAACATACAAACCAGAGGCCGTTATGATTCTTATCGCAAACATGGTGATAAGACAGCTAAAATTAGAGCACTATCGACCCGGCGCCCCACACACAGGTGCTGATTATTCACGTGTGCCGTGCATCATCGGTCTTAATCTTTAAAGCTTTTCTTGCTTTTACAACTTTATTTGCTGTACACATAGACACTTGCATATACATAAATACATTTAAATAAATATATATATATATATAGTATATGGTATATAGGTACGAATTCAGGTATATAGTAGATTCTAGACACTTGCCATAAACAAGATAAACCTTTATCTAAAATAGTTTGCCGTTGTACTAACAGTGTTTGTGTGTCCAATAAAATACATTTTACAATCAACGATTTACACATATGACGAGTACTGTACTTTGGGTTAGAAGCTCTCTCTCTCAGGAGCTGCGTGTCTTTCGGTACTGGATTCGGGGCCTGTTCTTTGGAGATATGTCTAAGACTAAGTGACGCCTGATCCCAGATACCTTACATATCCGTCGGCAGGATGTCCGGGATGAGGTACTGGCACAACTCCACCTCATCGGCCACAAACTTGACCTTCTTGGCGGTATTATCGTCCAACAGGACCCGGATGGCCGGCCAAATGGTGGAGAACAGGGTCGGCGAGTTGATGATCAAGCAGACGCCGAGACGCTCGGGGAAGTGCTTGCCCAGCAGCCAGATGAGATTCTGCACCAGCTGGTAGTCCATGCAGCTGGTGCTGAACTCGGCCAGGTCGAAGACGATGCACAGGCGATCGGTCACCTCCTCGAAGCACTTCTTGCAGGCCTCCTCCAGGTTGTACACAATGAAGCGGGTCAGCTCGTCAATGTCCCGCTCCGAGCTGTGATTCTTGGCCGGAATATAGATGACGGGACGACCGATGCAGTCGCGGTGGCGCAACACTCGAGCCTTCTTCTCCATGTGGCTGCGATCCATATCGACCAGCTTATCCACGCCATAGGTTTCGCGCCATTTGTTGGTCTTCAGAATGGCCTAAAGGGGAAAAGGAAACATTTTTATTCAAGGTTTGGAAGTATATGTCTCTTAAAAATCTCAGAAGATATAGAAAGCTGATTTACCTAATGGTAATTTCAATAAAATACAATCGTTTCTGATAACAATTAATGTAAACAGTAATATACTTTATACTTTGACCCCTAAAGTCTGGTTTTATGGGGGATACTTTTACATAATTTACAAATTTACCTTCAAACACATATATATATCATAACTGCTGCTTAAAAATGAATGTATACAAAAGTATAGATATTTTTCCTACCCTGTACATGCATTTATTGCTGTTGATAAGCCTCATTAGCTGAGTCAACCTATCAGATCTTGGGAACTAGTAAAGCTAAAAGGCTGAAATTTGGTATGCAGGTTCATTTTTAACTTATATATCTGAATTTTATATATTGCGTAAAATTTTCCATATATTTAATATTTTTTTTTTATTATTATTATTAAATATACTATATTTTTGATGAAAAATTATATAATTACGTTGAATGTTTTGAAATTAAGCTCACAAATAACTTTCTAGTAGAATCTCATCTTTAAAGCAGCACTTTTTCCCTCACCGGGTACCTCATAGTCGGTGTCATAGTCAACATTTTACAAAATATCCAAATTAGGATTGATGGCGTCTCACCTGGAATGCGTCATCCGTGGTCTTGAAGGCGCGCAGAAAGCGGCGTAGCGCAAACTCATTTTGATACTGCTTCGGATCAGCGTCGACAATCAATTTCATGCGCTCCTTCAGATCCTTGAGGTCCTGCTCGTTGATTGGCGCCAGCTCCTCGGACGACATATTGCAGCGTTTGCGGCGATTTCTAATGGCTTAACTCAAGTCTATCCTCAGTCGAGAGCCTCGATTCGAGGAGGGAATGCGCTGACAATGCTGTTAAATGCTGGCTTCGCAATTAATTTGCGTTTGAAATGTTTTTTTCGCAGCCTGTTTTGTTTTTTTCTTATTTTTCACTTTTCCGACCAGTGTGACCAAAGGAAAAATTGGCAAACATAACAGAAGTATACCATAAGCTAAATACTAAAAAGGGAAAATACTAGGATTATACCGTTAAAGTTCAATTTAAAATTTAAACTTTAGTTTTTATTATTTAAATTTAAGATTTCTAAGAACAAATAATTAACATTCGCTTATATATACACGTTTATATTTCGTTCATAACTGCAGTTAGGTTTAAAAATGTTAACAATACACGATTTGATGGGCAGAAGCAAGAACTCCACCACAGAAAATAAACAATTAGAAGAATGCACAACTCACTCTCACTAAGTATTAGCTACAGATACAAATGCAGAGATTCCTAAATTGAGTTAACTATTGCTTCGTGGTCATCGTCATCCTCTTACTTGGGCACCATGACACGGGCTATGCCCGGCAGGACCTCGGCCTGCAGCGGTCCAAACTCCACGCGCTCCCCATCGACAGTGATGATGCCCTGATTGTCGTGCGGCTCGAGGCGAAAGGCTCGCACCTTGAGCACCTTCACGTACTCGTTGTTCACCTCCGGCAGATGGGTGCCGGAGCTCATGTTGTAGAGGAAGCTCAGCAGGTGCGGCCGGCTGATGCCGCCGCGGATGAGTATGAGGAAGATGGTGCCGTCGTTCATCTGGGCCTGGGGTGCAAAGTGGCAGTCGATGCCCAGATGCGTCTGGTAGACGGCATGCATCATGACGAACTCGCCCTCCTCCACCAGCCAGCCCTGATCCGCGGGCAGTGGCTCATCCAGGTCCGGCAGCTCGCTGCTCGGCCCAAAGTTCTGCTGGCGATTCTCCAGCGAGGCAGCCGCCTGTCCAGCAAACTCGCTCTCGTCCGCCAAACTATGATAGATGCTGTCCGATATGGAATAGTAAAAGCTACGCCGCGATCCCCCCGACAGCCAGCTGTCGCAGCGCGACCGGAACGACTGATTGATGGACGTTTCCAGTGAGATCACATCGGCAAATTCCTGCGGCAAATACTCGTTACTAGAGTGATGTAAGTTCGCCGCCAGTTTGTCAATGTGTGTGTTGCAGCTACGACTGCCCGGCATCCTGTTCCGTTGATTGCTATACCCCTCCGTCGCTGGGGAATCTTCCTGCTCCGTCAGAAGATAACTGATTCGACCATTGTAGGTGCGCAGGTTCACCAGACGGTACAGGGTCCAGACGGTGAAGCGCTGGTAGCCCAGCATCCGGATGCGCTCGCTCTCGATGTCCACGTCGGAGATGAGCCCCCAGCCAATGGATAGGAATGAGTAGACGGAGCGCTGCTGCAGCTGCACGCGCACCACGTCCATGGGGGAGCTGCGGCCGCTGATGACGGTTAAGGCAGCTCCTAGTACGGGTTTACTGAAGTATGGTTCGCTGGGGAAGGGAAAAGGATACAAAAAGGGGTAAGTTATTAGAGAAATAAGAAATATTATTATTGTAATTAGTTTTCCCATAAAACTTTTTCATTGTGGAGTTATTTTAATGTTAATGAAAGCTTTAAGTTTGAAATGCAGACTTGTAAGTCTTTACTTAAGTTTTCACGGGAATTTAATTAACAATAGTTAAGGTTTTGGTTTAAACTTTCCTATACTTTCTATGATATTATCTTTGATTAAACATTTAAAATTGTTTTGGTTTAACTTGAGCTTGAATTTCTTATCAATTTTTAGCTCTAAATGTTTAGTTTATAAGTTTTATAAATCAAATCCAAAAAAAGTTTAATAAAAGAAACGTTGTCACATTTCTTCTTTTCCTAAAAAATGAATTTAAATCTAATTTTCTATGAAAACTTGTTGATATTTTAGACTGTTTACTTGAAGATTCCAGGAAAGTCTAAAATATTGTAAAAAAAACCTCGTGAAAAACTGGGAAAACCTGCTCAGTTTGCTAACCAAGTAAAATCCAAGTAAAGACTGAAATCACAAACACAAACTCGTCTGGTTTGACCTACTGGTAACCGTGGGCTATGGACCTGGCCAGTCCGTTGCCAGAGCCACAGGGAATGATGCCCAGAGCCAGTCCCGGCAGGACATGGGCCCAGTCCTCGCGCTGCAGCAAACCATTGATGATCTCGTGGAAGAGTCCATCGCCGCCAACGGCCACCACGCAGCACCAGGCGTCCAGGCAGCGAGTGCTCATAAATTCGATGGCAAAATCGGAATGTTTCGTCACGTACAGATCGTAGGGCACTTCCGCTTCGTTGAGCACCGGCGTCACATGCATATTGAACACCTCGCGTGCCCGTCCCGACCCAGATTTGGGATTCAGCAAAACTAGAACTCGGCGACGTCGCTCATCCGCCGTGGGTGCCACAAAGATCTCCTCCAAAGTGCGATGCAGCTGCCAGCGCAAAGCGCGATACCAGCGATCCGCCTCCCGCATATTGTCCTCGAAGGTGTCGAAGGAGCGAAAGCGCAGCGTCAGCACCGTTCGCTCCCTGTGCAGCTCCGTGCGCAGACTACGCTTTTTAAGGACATACGCGAAGACATATAAATAGGCGCTGACATCGCCGTCGGTTAAAGGATTCTCCTTGCTGGCGGTGCTGCTGCATTTACTGGGCGTGTTGATGGCTTGAGCGGGACGATCCCCGGAAGCGGACACCGCCGGCGAGTTGGGATTCCCCGAGCTGCAGGCACAGGCACCGGACATGGCCAAGCGGCGCGTCTTCTTGGGACGCATACAGCGGCCGCCGACAATGTCGCCGATCCGTACATGCTGCTCCTTGATCACCGTTCCCCCGGGACTCTCACGCTGCAGCGTGAATCCTGTGGCGTCCAAACGGACGCGAAATACGTGGCTCCCCTTCCGCTGGCTCGTGTAGAATGTGTCGCTGACGTCGTGGCCCTCCTCCGCGGAACTGGCCCGGCTGGGGCTGTCAGTTTTATCATGAGATTCGTTCATTTTCACTCGAGATTCGGCTGCTGCTTTGCAGCATGTTCAATTTTTATGTTCGTTTTTACTGTCTCCCTTATCACTACAGCTGGTTTCAGTGTGGCCAAATGCGAAGTTGGTCTTTCCCTTAAAAAAAACTCAAAATGTTAAAATTTTCCCCTAAAATATGCAAGTTTCCCTTTAAATTCTATGTTTTTGCCGCCTAGTTGTTGAAGTAGAACATAATTTCAGTAATAATTTTTAAAATATATCTAAAAGATGTTTGAAGTTGCTAGCAAGTCGTTGCATTTTGCACACTGCCCTTGCATTAATTTTCTCACACTTAAAGATTACGTTTCCCATCAATTTACTTTAGAAGATTACGTCTCCGTTAGTTTTTTGCTTTGTCCAATTCGTTTTACTTTTCAATTTTTTTAAATATTTGTTGAAACTGAAATTCTACCTAACGGTATTTCTATGAAAGTGCAGTCACACTGCTGGCATATTCAATTAACCAGGCGTCCGGTCACTCTGTTGTTGCTGTTTTGTGTTGAATTCTCAATAATTCTAGAATTGTGTTAGCAACGCAAAGCGAATCGGGCGAAAATGATGCAGATGAAGGAGTACAAGGAGGTGCCGCAAGATGCACCTCAGGACGATACGGTCGTGCGCCAGCCGGTGGCCGGTGGCATGGCTCCCAACGGAGCTGGTGGGTATTCCTCTGCTTGCATATGGAGGAAAAAAAAACAGTTTTGCGGGGGTTTTAACCCGCACTTTATATGGATAAATTCCTATACATATGCACGGACGACACTGGGCGCGCGCATCTGTGTGTGTGTTTGTTTGGGCGTGTGCAAAAGTACAGCAGAGGATGTGCAAATAGCAGCCAAGAAAATGAAGGGATTTGTGAAAGTGCTTTAAAATTTGTGATCAATTTTTATTAGTGAAATTTTTACATTCTATAAATTTTTTGTTTTTCTTTTCATATAAAAATTATCAATTAAAAGCCTTATTAATCCGGTCACAACTGTACTTATGCTAACTACCAATGCATATAAAGTGCAAAGCATATAGAAAACATTCTTATATACCAAATTTCTTATCGGAAACTACGCCCCATTTATTTACAGAGAACTGGATGTCGATACCGGTGGGCATGCCCAATTGTCCGCAGGGCCTCGAGTACCTGACCGCCTTGGATCAGCTTCTGGTGTCGCAGAAGATCGAGAAGCTGGAACTGCTTACCGGCTTCGAGACAAAGAATCGGTTTAAGGTGAAGAACTCACTGGGACAGAATGTCTACTCGGCCTTCGAGGAGAGCGACTGCTGCACAAGGAACATGCTTGGACGGTCGCGTCCGTTTGAGATGAAGATTCTGGACAATTTCCAGAACGAAGTGCTCCACTTGAACCGTCCATTTCGCTGCGATATTTTGTGCTGCTTCCCCAGCTGCCAGAATGCCGTGGAGGTGTCAGCGCCACCCGGCCAGGTGATCGGAACGGTGGAGCAGGTCTGCACCTTCATGCGGCCCAAGTTCAACATCAAGAACTCGTTCGGCGACACCGTCCTGCACATCGAGGGACCCCTTTGCCCCTGCAAATGCTTCAGCGATACCAATTTCAAGGTCAGTGCGTACCCAACAACAAGTGGTTATTCATCTGTGGCGTGGTGGTGGAATTTCTCGATTCCATCCGATTCCGTTTACATATTTAACCAAGTATATACACAGGCACAGGGACGGTCAGTTGATTAGCAGATGCTAAGAGGTAAAATTTTAATGAAATAGGAGCAAAGATAGCTGAAATTATGATAACCTTAAAGGTCAATCTAGAAATATCTCTTTATTTAGTTTTCTCATCCATTCTTTTATTATCATTTCTAATAATAATTTTTATGAATTGTTCTTTCGGTAATTGAACTTTTAATTTGAATTTTTTTTAATTGGTTTGCATAAATGTTCATAAAAATTAGGCGGTCAGAAGTTTAGGTATTTTTAAGAGCAAAGATAGCGTAACTTTGGATAACCTTAAAGGGGAATCTATAAATATCTCGTTTTACAGTTATCTCATGCATTCTTTTATTATCATTTCTAATAATAATTTCATTAATTGTTTTTTCGGTAATTGAACTTTGAATTTTCATTTCTATTAATAATTTTGATGAATTGTTCTTTTGGTAATTGAACTTTGAATTTGAATTTTTTATTAATTGGTTCGCAGAAGTGTTCTTAAAAATCAGGCGGTCAGAATATTAGGTATTTTATTAGCTTTATATTATGATTATTATTTTTTTAAATACAAATTCAAGCTAAATAAAAGATTTCTAGAAAATAAAATATAAGAATTCGAACCTTTTCCATAGACTGCTAAATTCACATTAATTAATTGCTCCTAAATATGTGATATTTTAAAAAGTATTCCCTATTGTATTGACCGCCATTGTGTGGTACATATCAAAAGCAAACAGATACTGCAGTCCGAGACAGTGACGTCACTATGGTCACCGCTATGCTTGACTGTCTACAGCGAGTCAATTAATTCAGATTCAGATACTGCGAATTCCCAGTGTGTGTGTGCGAGTTCCCGATTATTGCGAAAAAAAATAAATACAACAAGCTCATCTCTTGCCTTTTTTCACAAATGTTTCTTTTTTTTGTAGGTATTGAGCGCCAATAATGAGGAGATCGGCAAAATAACGAAACAATGGTCCGGCCTGGGCAGGGAGCTGTTCACCGATGCGGACTACTTCAGCGTGACGTTTCCTCTGAACTTGGATGTGCGCATGAAGGCACTCGTATTCGCAGCGCTCTTTCTGATTGTGAGTAAAACATTTTGTATAATTTATTTAATATACTTACTTCTGTATGTATTAATATATTTGAGAAAGTATAAATCATTTCTGCATATCTTTATGAGTTTTTCAAATATTAAAGATTGTGCTTTATGTTATTTTTAATTAGAATTTAGAAATAAACTCCCATGTTTACATCACTAATTCTTTGTTTTATTTCATTTTCCAGGACGTGGTCTATTATGAGCAATAAGCTGGACTTTCTATCAATTTATCATATGAAGAAACAACACACAAGACACTCACTTATAACGCCGACTGCTTAATGGAACAACGTATTTGCAACGTCTTTAGCTTTAAGGTTTATTTTTCAATACTTAATTCAAGTTCCCGGGAATCTGAGAAGTGCAATGCTTTCATCAGTTTGGAATAATCTCTCCCGCAGAATCTCTACGCACAAAACAAGATCGAATATGAAGTGGCACTTTTAGTTTTTTTTTATAATATTGAATTTGGCATTTAAAAGGCGCACAAGAAACACAGACTATCTATTAAAATAACATAAAAAAGAAACAGACGAGAACGAGTGCCTTATGACGTCCTAGTTGTTATTGTCGTCGACCCGCCCCCGTTTCCCAGATTTTATATACCTCAACATACTTAGCTTTGTTGTACCCAAAGGTAGAAGCACACACAGGAATGACTACTTAACTAATGATTTACTATTATACATATTTTACACAACATATACATATATATATTTTTGTATGAACCTAATCGCAATCGAATTGTTAAACCATTTATATTTTTTTGAGCCCACTTGAGGGTTTTCTTTTGAAGCATTTCGGAGTCGGTTCGATCCGATTTCCCACAAGCATTTCTTTCATCACTTTAACACATTTACTTCATCAATTTATTTATCTCTGTTATGCTGTAAAAAATAAACAACCTATAAATTTTGTACAAAAACACGAATGGGATTTTTTGCGGGTTCATGACACAAGAGCTTTGTACAAAGGACAACGACTGATGATGCGACGGGGACTATTGTTCGGTGTTATAAATGTCAGTCGGTGAACACATCTGGAATGTAACTGGGCTCGGCAGACTGCAGGATGGATGTATAACTTCTAGTTATTCTTAGCAAAGTACTTGGTTTTCTCCTCCGGATTGGGGACGATCTAAAAAAAGAAAGAAAAAAGGATTAGATTTTTGAAGATGGATCTTTTTAGAATATCCAAAACCCACCGTATCCGCTCCTGGTCGCCATCCTGCTGGACAAACCTCGCCGTGGGTATCCGTAAACTGGAAGGCCTGCACCAGACGGATGGTCTCATCCACTGATCGTCCCACCGGCAGATCGTTCATCGTTATTTGTCGCAGCACACCGGTCTGATCGATGATAAAAAGACCGCGGAGGGCATGGCCACTGGACTCCAGATACACGCCATAATCCTTGCTAATCTTGTGCGTCAAATCAGAGAGCAGGGGAATCTTCACATCGCCCAGACCGCCCTCCTTGCGTGGTGTATTGATCCAAGCCAAGTGGGTGAAGTGCGAGTCCACACTAACGCCGATCACCTCTGTATTAATCTTCCGGAACTCGGCAATGCGATCGGAGAAGGCAATGATCTCCGTGGGACAGACAAAGGTGCTGAAAGAAGAGATGTGTATCTTAATAACTTGAAAGTAAATTCTTAACTCAGTTCTTACAAGTCCAATGGATAGAAGAGTAGCACTACGTATTTTCCGAGATACTGGGAAAGCGAGAGCTTTACAATCTGCTTGTTGACCACAGCGGTTCCCTCAAACTGTGGAGCTGGCTTGGAAACTAATAAAGAGATTTAATTGGGATTCTAAGTAAAATAGTTTTCTATACTCACTGACTGCTTTGGTGTACTGCAACTGATGCTCGCCCTTTGGCTCCTCGGCGGGATAAACGGATCCGCCGGCAAAGGAGTGGCACGAGTCATTATCTTCCGGCTTGGCAGCTCCCACAAATGCTGCCGCCACCAATAGAAGGATTGATAAGTGCTTAAACATGACGGGGCTAAAACGATATTAACACGTAGGTAACATATATTACAATTAGTTTCGCTATATTTGATATTTATGACACGCAACTTTCACAATTATTGACGCCCCTAAAACTATTATTTATGAGTATTTCCCAACAGTGGAGAGAATAGCAGATATATAAGCTATAAAACTATAAGACTTTATGCGAACTATATCTATTTCACGGCTAATTAAGTATAGATTTTTATTCCAATATATAAGCCCTTCCAGCCAATATCCACTGTACTGTACATACCCCAAAAAAGTAACACGAACACACACACAACCGCTGGCCACGCAGTCAAAAAAATGTCTGTTTCTCTTCTGCCAAGAACTACAACTGGCTTCGCTATATTAACCCTCCAATTGTTGTTGTACTTCGGCAGATGATAAGCTTATCAATAATTTCATTCACTGGTTATAAATTTTATAGTTGTCAGTGTGGCGTTGGTGCGAAACTATTTTTTAATGTAATAAGTTCGCTGCCGAATCAACAACCTAAATTTCAATGCATTTGCGATTAACTTCCTTTTTTATTTATTTAAAATGTTTCCAACAATTCAGTTGCATTGCAGATAAACACCCGCGCACAGCTGTTACCTTTTAAGTGCTATAATTAACTCTTTTTGTTTGTGTTAAATGCACCGGCATTGGTTTAGAGGTGGAAATACTTCGATGAAAATAGTGATGGTCGCGTGTTTTTAAAAACCCTTGAATGTAACGATATTCATTGGCGGATACCGATATTTTTGACATTTTTGGAAATTTTTATGAAAAAATTGAAAGCTTTAATATCTGCGAACATTTTTCGATTCAGTAAAATTGAGCATTTACATTACATTGCTAAAAGATATAAAATGTTCAAAAACTATTACAAAATGTTTTGTTTTTAATCAAAATATAAAAACTACATCCAATTTATATACCTTTGTAGGGTATTATAATTTTAGTCTGATGTTTGAAGTGCAGTGAAGGAGTAGTTTCCGACGTAATAAAGTATATACCTTCATGATCAGCATCAACAGTCAAGTCTAAATCCGCTAAAAAATGTATTTTTTTTTTATTTTAATTGTGCAAAATCGAAAAAATGTTTTTGGCTCTTAATTTAAAATTCAGTGTTCTGATTTGTTGGAACTTTCAAAGAAAAGCTATCCGAATTTGAAATTAATTAATTATTATTAATTAACTTTTGGCTTTGTTATATTTTATGTAAAAAAAAAAAAATATATCGTATTAAATTAATATGAATTTAAAGTCGTTATTAATATTTAAAATCTTTATAATTAAAAGTAAAAAACTGAAAAAAAATTGAAAAATAAGAATATTCCATTTTGTAACAATAAATAAATTACAAACTTGTAAAAAAAAACAACAAATTTGTAGGTTTTAAAATTATAAAATCCAAATGTGTGTTAGCCTAACAAAACCCATGACAGAAAACTCTTTCAAATTAAAATTAGTGCACTTTTTGATTATTTTTGTTTGAATTCCAATTAAACCCCTTGATTCTTTTCATTTTCTTTAGTTTCCTCCAAAAGTGTATTATAATATTATTTATAAATTATTTCTCCTTCGATTATAATCCATTTGGAACTACTTTATAACACACCAGCTCCCAAATATACAAATAAAAACTTCACATAATCAATTACTTATCACTTAGGATCTATAAACTTTATTAAAATATATATATATAGATATATATATAAATTGCTCGCGCTTAAAAATTAAGGTTTACGCCTGGAGTTAAAACAACACGTGCACACATACAGATGCATGTTTACATTCTACGACCAATAAATACATCTCTCTTAGGGCCTAAGACGATATAGTATGCATAATATTACATCAATATCATGCATCCGCTGCTAAAACCTACAACAAATTGAGCAAAAATCTGTGTTAATTGCACAAAAAGCGAACATTTAAAGTACATTCATTGCTTGGCATGCAAATTACTCTCTTAGTTTGCTAGCTTTGATTGAGAAAGTGGTTTTTGTGGGTGTTTTTATGGTTGTAGTTGTTCCAGTTGATCTTCATGTGGTTGTTGCTGTTGCAGTTATTGTTGTATGGGAGGGGGCATGCGTTGCGCATGCGAGACAAATGCACCTAGCCTTCCTTCCGCTTCCGCTTTCGCGACAGTCTAGCTCTCCCAGACCTCATCCCGCTGTTTGGCAGCTAACAGTTTACGTTCTGCAGGTGAACATTAAAGAAATAAATATAAAAAAAGTTTAGTTAATGACACGCAACACTCACCTTTGGCTTCACGTAGTACGCGCCTCTCGTTCTCCCGCTCCTGCGACGTCGTTGACAGCTTCACTCCCAAGGCGCCGGACACCAGTCGGCG
Organism: Drosophila watanabei; assembly: GCA_008042575.1. Classification (NCBI taxonomy): domain Eukaryota; kingdom Metazoa; phylum Arthropoda; class Insecta; order Diptera; family Drosophilidae; genus Drosophila; species Drosophila watanabei. The sequence continues at coordinate 21,099 of VNJS01011908.1, read as the reverse complement.
GGCCAGAGCCGTGCAGGTTTCCGGCCGCTGGCGATACGGCTGCAATGAGGTGGCCCCAGCCTTCTTGGCCTTCAGTCGCGACTCCAGTGTGGCCTCGGCCAGTGGCTTCAACTTGACAAACGGATGCCCCATTGTCAGCACTTCAGCAGCTGCAATCAGAAATCTGGTTAAAGAAAGGATCTAAGATGATTAAATATAAAAAGCATACCGATGCGGGAACTGCTGAAAACAGCCAGGGCATGAGTATCATCGACCCATTTGATGTCGAAGCCACTGCCTTTGTACTGGGAGAAAAGCATGAGTAGATCTGGAGTTTTGAACTCCACCGGAAAATTGGACACCTCCAGGACGTGGGGGAACTCCTCCTCATTGAGCAGTTGTTGTTTGATGTGAAAGAGCTTAAATTTAAAGGAATAATTTAATATATATTGTTATAAAAATCTTCTCTGTATACTCACAGTGTAATCCATTTTGGGCAGCTCTATTTTGCACTTGCCCACGGATTCGTTCAGTTCTTGGATTATCTTGGGATCCAAACAGTCGCCGCTCTCATCGAACATATTCTCCCAGTCATCCTCGTCCTCCTCATCATCGTCTTCGGTGGTGCTGTCTGCAGGTGGTTTCGCTGTGGATATTGCTATTGGGTTTTGGATTGCCTTGGGCCCCGTCTCGATCTTCTCTGGGATCTCCAGCACATCCGAGTCGAAGGTTTGTTTTATGATGCGTCGATTGCTACGGTTGATTTCCTGTTTTAAGGATAGAGTTTGTATTAAGTTTATTTATATTTTGGACTTTAGTTTTCATTTACCTTTGAGGCTCGTTGTAGCTCGCGCACATCGTTATCACATTTGGCCGCTTCCTCGCCATTGGTGGCCCTGGTCACGGCCACATCCTCAATGCGCAATGGCGGCGATGTCTGTTGCTTGCCATTGCTGGCTGATTTGTTATGGCCACCGCCTGGCTTTGTACGCTGAGCGCCGCTCATGATGATCTTAAAGGAAAGACAAATGCAGATTTAATTAGAGAGTTTAGAAAGGAGGTTAAAATCTTCCTTAATTTCTAGAGAATTAATGTAATATCTTGTCAAGAACCCACCTCCTTATCACAGTCCACTGGCTTGGCCGGTCGGTTGTCTTGGTTTGATTCAGTGTGGTTTTCAGTTCCTGCTATTACGAGTACAGTTGGCTTCTCCGCCGCTGCCCCCGACGTTGCAGATTTCTTGCCGCGTTCCCTGCGCTCGCGATGCGACCGGGATTTCTTAGATTTTGGCTGCTGACCGTTACTACCGTCGTCTGCCTTGGACGAGTTCATTTCTGCGACTGGTGGTGATTCCACAGCCGGCAGAGCGACTGTCGTTGGTGATGTTGTAATTGCTGCTGCTGCCGCTGGTACTGGTGCTGGCGCCATTGCTGCTGCTGCTGTTGCTGCTGCTGCAAGCGTTGTTGTTGTGGTCGGTGGTGTGGTTTGACTGCGACGTGCCCTTGGCACATAAACGGCGCGATCGGGACGGCGTTCACGACGGGTCGCTGCTGCTGCCGCCGCCGCTGCTGCTGAGGTGTCCGCCTGTTGCTCTCTGCGAAAGAGCGGAGCAAAACACAGGTAACAAAAGTAAGAAAAATGAAAAAGACAAGAGCAATCGATTAGCTCACAAAAGAATTTCACAAATGTTTTCAGATACAGTCAATATTCCAATAAAACCGACACGTGAGGTTTAATTAAGCAAAACTGATGAGATTTTTGTGTCAATCAATCACAATCCCTTAAATATTTTTTAAACTAATTAGCAAAATATTCTTGAAAGTACAGATTTTATATCTCAAAACATTCTCAGCTGTTTCTTCTATCGGTTTTGACAATTTTCTTTGTTTTACTATTATTTTTAAGGGTTTTAATCAATGGTTAACCTACCTGTTCTGGGATTCTTTCGAGGTAGGAGTTGTAGATGCAGTTGTTGCTGGGCCTGCAGCTATTGTTTTGATTGTAGTTGTATTTGTTGCTTCGTTCGTTGCAGCTGCCTCTTCACTGCTGCTATTGTTGTTGTTGTTGTTATTACTACTGTTCCTCAGTGCTGGCGGCCTGTATAAATCCACCGAGTTCGATTTGCTTACTGAAAGATAGAAAAAATATAAATAAATACCATTAAAGTAGAAGTACAAATATTAAATCTAAAAAAGATTAACTTAAATCATTAAATTGTGTAGAATTCAGCAGGTTGCCTTGCCATTTCTCAGCAAAAACTAACTTAAAGACTTCCCACCCTACTAACAAAGTATCACAATATCTATGAGATACTTTAAAAGACCAACAAAGTATCACAATATCTATGAGATACTTTTAAAGACTCGCAGATAGATGGAAAGATAGAAAAGTAGCAAAACAAGAGAGGGGCCTAAGCAGACGATTAGCAACAATAGTTGGCAATCGCACACAACAAACCGAACAAAAAATATAACAAAAAAAAAAAAATAGAGACTAAGGTGAAGCAACGGATTTGGCATAAAATAAATTAAAACAAAATTCACTTATGTCGACCCAATTTTTCGTGGTCCGCTTTGTGCCCGAGATTCGTGAATGTCAACACGAACTTGGCAGGTGGTGCTTGCTGGTAGTGGTGGATCCCCTCAGGGGGTAAGGGGATTGCCCCGGATGGGAGGCCACCGAGAGTGGGAGCGGAGAGAAGCACAAGTGAGCGTGCGCAGCGTCTGCGTGTTCGTGATCGTTCCCTCTTGTGCGTGTGTGTTTGTGATGCAACAGTACCAAAAAAAATCCGCTCGGGAAAGAGGGCGACCTTGAATGAACCCGCTGCTCAGCTCCGGTCACTGCCTGCGTTGCTGCCTCTGCCGGCGTCGCTCGGCTGGCCGTTGATTATTTTTAGTCAAATATTTAATTGAATATACTCTAAGCTGGAGAGTGTGTTATTGGATGTGAAATAAATACATTTGTTTCAATGTTCTCTATAAATGGAATGCCAAAGAGATATTAAGAATTCACTTTTCAGAGTATTTAACAGTTCGTTGCTTCTACGACTCTTCTTAATATTTTGTTTTTTGTTTCTTTGTTTCGCATTTTTTGCGTATTTGCAAAGCATTTAAATTTATGGCTGCTTGCTAAATTCAAATGCCGAAACATTGCTTCACGCCAAGTTAATCAAAAATAGCGTCTGTTTTTGTTTGTTTCTTTTTTTTTAAAGATGTTTTTAGTTTGTTTTTTTTTTATGCTGTATTTACTCACATGGTGTTTCGCTGATATGCTTCTTAACGCCCATTTTACAGAGCTCCGTTATGTGTCGTCGGCTGGCGCTGCTGCTTCTGCCGTTGTGAGCGTTGTTGTTGCCGTTGACGGTGGCGTTGGCGTTGGCGTTGCTACTGCTCCGCCAGCTTCGCCTTGCTGCCTCTCGCTCCCGCTGCTGCTGCTGTTGGTGCTGGTGCTTTTCGCGCTCCTTCTCTCTCTGCTGCTGCTGTTTGCGGCTGCGAAAATTACAGTTATGTATGTTTAGTTAGTTTGGGGTTCTTGTGGAAAGAGAGCAATGAGAGGGATTTTTAGTAAAACCTCTTAAATGTTACTAAACACCCTTCAAATCGTTAAAAACTAAGAAAGGTGATCTTTCTGATCTCAATTCGTCATCAGAAATATATTAATTTCAAGCTTCATAAAAATTAATTAAGTGTAAAACTTGTAATTAATACTCACGCCTCAAAGCCGTGCGGATCGAGCAGCTGATTGCGAAAACATAAGACTGTGCGCCGCAGCGCTCCTTGTCCCACAGAGAAGGTGAACAGATCGTACTGCTGGCGGTAGTTCTCACATGTTTGATGGATGAGATAACGGCGGTAATTGCCCACAGGTGGGAAGAGCAGCACGCTGTGGGGCCAAAAAGGAGAGTAAGTGAGAGACGTAGACCCAATATCGATCGCGTGCGTTGCGTGTGTGTGTGTGTGCGAGTGTGATGAATCGTTTATGCGGGAATGCCATCAGTGCTAATTGAGCGAATTGAAAAATTCTTTCCCCCCCAACCACGGTCATATCAGAAATTCTTTCTTTCGTTTGGTATGTGCGCAGCAAAAATACAGAAACAGCTGTGGTCGAATAAGAAAAAACTTTAAAAACAGTTGATGATATAAAAACAGGTAATTAATCAACTCAACGAAGACAGTAATTCTCTTCTTCCTTTTTTTACTGTTAAATTACAGATCCCTCTCCCGCATAAACGACAGTTAGCTAGAGAGAGAGGCAATTAGAGTCAAAAGCTAACAGGTTGTTTTGTATTCACTCTTAGAAGCGAAGAAGAAGATGCAGAAGAAACGAACTCAAGAAGCACGAAATAACAACAAAGGTATGGGGAGCACGAAACTGAAGCGCGACTTGTAAAGTATTATGTAACAAGCAAGGGAAGCGCGCGCGTGGTGTAATATTTGAAAAAAGTATGCGCGGGTTGTTTATTGCACGGCGATTAATTGTTTATTAAACGCGCACTGCATGTTAAAGCCACACGAAGAGCACCAAACGAAGCAGCAGAAAATAGTGTTAGTTGGCGCAACTGCAATGCGGAAAATCTGCGCTGCGCTCTGCTCCTATTGTTGTTGTTGCAGCGTCAGCAGCAGCAGCAGCAGCTGGGAAAACTCGAATTTGTGGCATTTGTGCAGAGAGGGAAATAAGGAAAACTGGTAATTTCTGCACGAAAGACACACAAAACTCGTACTACTTCTCCTATCTGCTAATACTATTGTTGTTGTTGTTGCTGGCTCTTTCTGTTGCACATTTCCGTGTTGGCACTCTTTCGTTGTTGTAACGGGACCCGGTTACAAGGCTCTCTATCGCACTCGCTCACTCCCATTGTTTTTGTTGTCGTGTGTCTTAAAGGGAGGCCACCAGCTGGTGTCCAAAAAGAAAAATACGTTGAAGTGAAGGAGGGAGTGGGTGGGTNAGACGAAAACAGGCACTCACACAGTCACACCTACGCACTTAATATGCTCGTGGCAAAAGTTCTAAATTGTTCTTCCCGAATTCTTACCCACTACTCAGGCGCTTCTTTACAAACAACTCGATATCACAACCGACATTATGGCAAAACTCCTGATCGAGCAGACTTAAACTATTTTCGAAAGCCGTTCGATCGCCGTTCTCCAGTTTATTTGTTAAAAGTCGCGACAAAAAAATAGTCGCGCACAAACACAGTTAGAACATTTTAGGTATGGCACTATCGTTGATGTCGACGGTGCTGGCACTATCGATCAATTATCGATTATCGCGATAGTTTTCATGTCGTGTAACGAATTTAACTACCAATTTTAAATATTCGCTGATGAAAAATGATTCGCTTTAATCATAAAGAAATTAATTACAGTATTGTACACACACAGTTATTGGAGCTGCATAAAAATAATGTTATTATCGATACCAACGATGTTTTTGGAAATGTTTAAATAAGGTTGAGAACTTTGGAAAACTATGAAACTTGGCTTGGCCAGGTGTCGCCACTGTATGAGTAAAAATCAGTGTAAAATATATTTACAAATTACAGATTTTTGTTACAAAAATTTGCCGTTTAATGAATATTTTATTTATTTATTATTTAGTTTGTATTATATATTCGTTGATTTATTATTTCATTATTCAGTTGCATAATTTATTGTGAAATTCATCTTCAAAAGAGTAGTTTTTAATTAGAACTTTTACAAATTCCTGTTTAAAGCACTAGAAAATACCATTTATAATATGCTTTGCATCATAATATTGAAAATTTGATAAGCTTGCTTTCCCCACTAAACGCAGCAGCATTTTTCGCTGCTGCTAATATTTGAGCAAGTGCTCGAAATTAAATTTTGCATAAACACGAACGTCCAAAAAGGGAGGAGCCGGAAAAGCGGAGGGAAAAAACCTGTCGCTCACTCCATATCCGCTTTCCCGCCGAGCTGTCATCGGGCGGCGCCCCGAACCACCGGAAAACCATCCACACCCCCTTGCACCACCCACCGGTCGCATTTCCTAATAGCTCTCTTTGCAAAATTTACTGTTTGCACCGCGCAAATGTTTATTTATGAATTTCTTTCGCCTTTTTTGGTCCCGCTTTCTGTGGATCGAAGTGTCACCGAGTCCTCTGTCGGCGACTTTAACCGTGACAAATATTTTTGGCGGAGTCAACTTGCTTCTTGTTTTTATTTATGTTTAATTTGTTTTGGTTATTGCATTTTATTGCTCAATTAATTGGGCAGGCAAGCGGAGCAAATAAAGTGCCCCGGCGCGGCCTTGGCTATGATAAATCGGGAGAATCGCACACAAATCTGCCGCCATATTCACCGATTTCCAGCCATGCAGTTGAGGTTATGAGCCATAAAAGTTGAATCCGAAAACACACAAAAAATGGCACTACAAAAAATTATTTTCAAGAATTTTAAAATGTGAATAAAGATTATTTGATTAATTTTTTTAAATTTTTATTTAAATTTTATTATGAATTTTTTTTTAAATTTTTATTTAAATTTAATTAATCGTGAAAATTATTTAAAATAAAGTTAATAATAATTAGGTAAGCCACAGAATTTAATTTAATAAAATTAATTTAATTTGAAATCATTTAAAATGATACCCAAAAGTATGCTAAAAATGTGCAAATAAAATTGGTGCATTTTTTTTTTAATTTTTATTTACATTTAAATAGTCTTGAAAATTATTTAAAATTAAGTTAATAATAAATAGGTAAGCCACAGAAATTAATTTAGTTAATTCAATTTGAAATCAGCTAAAATGTTACCCAAAAGTATGCTAAACATGTGCAAATAAAATTAGTTCATTTTTTTTAAATTTTTATTTAAATTTAATTAGTCTTGAAAATTATTTAAAATTAAATTAATAATAATTAGGTAAGCCACAGAATTTAATTTGAATTTGAAATCAATTAATATGTTACCCAAAAGTATGCTATAAAATTTACAAATATAGTTTGTGCAGTAAATATAAGAAAAAATAATTTATTGCATACTTTTCCGATACTTTTTTAATTGATTTCAATTCTCTGGCACTTTTTTAATAACTATAAATAATTATAAATAAATAAGAGTTTATTTTTTAGTTTTCTTTCAGTGCCTGGTTATCGCTCATACATTTCCATTCATTACAGCATCGTACCGAAGGCCGAGCCAAAAACTATGCCCACTTGCCACTTGCCACGCCCACGACGGGCAATTTGTACCGCCTTTTGCTGTCATCTCCTGACAGAATGTTGTCCATAAAACCGACTCCCTTGGTACCCAGTTCCCAATTTTCGCCCAAATTGTCCCCGTTTATTTCGCCTGATAATGTCTCAATAAAATCTGCCGGCCCATCTTTTATAGATAGGTGTAGGTGTAGGTATAGGTGTCTGTTATCGGCAATATATAGTATACATATAGTGTACGTCCCACCATGTATGCCCAAACTATTTTGCAATTACAAAAGTTGTAAATTTTTACGATCTTAAAGCTTTCGAGGCCGAAGTACGAAGCCTAAGAGATGGAAGGTCCTTTTTGAATTGGAATTTGGAATCTGTTAAGGGGGGGGAAAGGGGGCTTAAGGGAAATAGTTTTTCATTCTTTTATGATTACAACATCATCTGGTTTTAATTACTTTGAAGTTTTTATTAGGGTTAGCTGTGATGGCAATTAAAGAAATAATAATAATTTTGATAAGTATTGGGTTTCGGATAAGTAATTTCTGTTTGAAAAATGTTAAAGGTTTTTTTAACACTTAGATTTATTGCTTCTTATTATTCCTTTTTTTTTAATGTAACCCCTAATTAACCCACATTTACTTGCTTCTCCTCTCCACTTATTTTATTGACACACTTTTCCAAGTTGCACCTTGATTGTTTAGGCTTTTAATCTTTTCTTTATCCTGCGGTTTTCTCACTAATTGAGTTTCACCGGAAGATTACGCCATAAGCAGGCCGCAAAATGTTTTCCTTAAGTATTAAAAACCATCAATGGGTGAGGCGAGGGGGGGAGGGAAAAAATAAATCAGGCTTTGCTCATCGCTTTGTTTGTTTTCCAGTTTTCCTTTCAACTTGAGGCTCCCTCCTTTTATATATTTTCCACCAACTTAAAGAAGAAGCCGCCTGCAGTCGCCGAAGGACTTTTGGACATTTGTGAAATTGTTGGCTGCAGTTTTTCTTTCTGGCTTTGCAATAAATAAAGTTTTAATTGCCCATCGACAGCAAGAAAATTCCATGCCGGCGCACAGATTATAATTTCAGATAATTTACACATTTCAGCAATTTCAATTAATGGTCAAGGCGTTGGCCAATTAACATTCTGGCAAATCAGAAGTAAATTGGAATTACAACGGCGCCTGATTAAAATGCCAGTCAGAAGGAGGACAATGTCTAGACTCTCCTCTCATAATTTGCTGATAAAAGTTAAGTTATTTAAGGGTACGTGATGGAACTTAATTCGAAGGCAAAAGGATTGAAGATGTGTGGAAATGATCGGGGAATTACTTTAAGAAAATATTTACGATGTATTGAATACAAAATGTTTTAGTTTTAATGCTTTAAGTTTTGTTTTTGATGCTTTAATTGTGTGACCAAGCTTATATTTACTTTATTTCATTTGTAATGTCACCTGGTCACTCTAATTAGAACCTGAATTATCTAGCAAATCAATTTTTCAATATTGAAATATTTGTAGTGACACCTTCACTCAAAGTTATTTAGTAACATTTAATATAAATAGGAATAAGATTAAGATTTTATTATATAATTTCCTAAAGTAACCAATGACCAAGCTATATTTATTTTATTCTAAACATATTTATGGTCACACTCTCCCAGACCAGTGTGACCAAGCTAAGAAAACTCATCATTAAAAAATTCAACACCATTTTCGACAAACTTAAACATTTAATAAATATTAAAGAATAAGATTGAAATTTTATTTTAAAATTTTATAAAGTAACCAATTACCAAGCTAGTTTTATTATATTCTAAACATATTCATGGTCACTCTTTCCCAGACCAGTGTGACCAAGCTAAACAAAGTAATAATTACAAAAATGCAACACCATTTCCAACAAACTGAATGTTGCGTAATAAAAGCAATAAAAATGTCATATATTATTCAGCGATAAGAAACTTGAGTAATTTGGAGAGAGAGGCTACGTGATGGAAGTTAATCAAAGGCAACAACCATTCAGATTTCAAAGGCATACTTGAGATAATCAATTTATGGCTTTGCACGCCACGTAATTTGCAAAATCCTCGATGAGACAGATTCGGTTTTCAATTTCCATATGGCTTTCGGAGCGTGGCAAATTTCTTATTCATAGCTGAATTAAATTCCTCTTTTTGCAGACAAACAAACAAACGGAAAATCTCGCACACTCACTCCTTTCCTTCGCTGTGCTTGTTTTCTTCCTTCTTCTTTTTTTTGCCTTGGGATGCCTTTCCTTCTAATTTCCTTTTATCGAATTTACGATTTGTTGGTCATGTCATCAACTCTCGAACGACGACGTGGAAGACGGGTACCACACTGCGTATACGCAATGTTTCGTCGGGTGCTGCTGGAATTTGTTTTGTCCTTCGCTCCGGCTTCGGTGTTGCCGCTTTTCTGCATCAATCTTTGATTTGCAAATTATTTTTGCATTCCACACAAACGATTTGTGTTTTTATAGTTACGAGGGGTTTCGTTTTTGCTTTTTTTTGGGTCCTGGCCTGATAAATTGCGCACATAAAGAGCAACAAGGAATTGTTAGGGTTCAAATTTAAAGAGACCCCAAAAGGGTGGTGACAATAAATGGTGAATTATGTGTGAAAGGGAGGTGTTGCGCCTTAAAGAGTTGAATAAAAAGTATAGAATATTTGGTAACTTTAAGAAAATGTGTTCAGAAATTGTATATTTATTATGTTCTATGATTTTTGTTTCGTCTAAAATGTTTTACATAAATATTACCTCCAATCACTCATTAGGTTGAAGTTTGAGCGCAGTAATCAATAAAGTAAACTGAAAGACGCCTCTGCCAAGTATAACTCTTGCTTTTTATCTTCTCGTCTGCGCGCTTATAATTTATGGCCATTCAAATGGGAGAAATCTTTGGGCCGCCGCAGGACGCGTTCGCATGCATTGCCAAATGTCATGTGGCGCCACCATAACCTTTTTGGCCCCGCTTTTCCTGCTTTTCCTGCTTTTTCTCTCCATTTTGCGCCCACGCACATCGAGCTTGGCCTGACATTTACAAAGTGCAGCTGGGAGAATTCCAAAAGGCAATAACAACAACAAAAAAAAAAAGAATTGGCGGCAACTGCAGACGATGCAGACTCTGGCCACATTTGTGTGGATGCACTGAAAAAAATTCGGTGCATTAAGGTAACATTTCTTAGAAAAATCGGGGAAGTTTTGTGAATCTTTTAATTACATTTCACAGAAAACTCAAAAAATATTTTAAATAAATAATGACATTGTTTGTTTTTGTTACCTGGTTACACTAATTTCAGAAATAGGGAAAAGTGTGACCAGGTACTCTAAATACAGTTTGTTAAATGAAGGAATTAATTATAGCAAATAATTTAAATTAATAAATCCAAATAAAACAGAAAAAAAAAGAAATGCATTCGACTTTTTCTAGCAATTAAGCAATTGGTCACTTTGTTTTCAATCAAAGTGTGACCTTGCCTCAGAAAATTACGTTTTATTTAGGAATACATTTTCTTAAAGTAATTTAAAACCCTTTATTGAAGTTGTACTTTCACAATAAACGCTTTCAGTTTTGATATTTGAACTTTAGAATTTATATAATACAAATAATAAAATTTTAATATCTTCTACATATATATTTTTTCCAGTGTCATATTGTTTTTGGCTTCTGCAACATGACAATAGTCTGCCTTTATTTTTTTTTTTACAGAAAAGTTTGGAAACAATTTGTTGTTTCTGTTGGCAAGCTTGGAATAATACCAACTTGAACGGTAAGCCACCGACAAGAACAACGGTAGACAGGGAAATGGTCACGTTCTTTGCGTGAAAATTTCTAGTTTTTCTTTGGCGTGCGAATGTGCGGTAAACACTTTATGTCCGTAAGTAGTTGAAAAGTTGAGAGCGAAACACGTAAGGCGATCCAAGAGCATGAAAACCGCAAAAAGTTAGCCAACATAATGCAAATCGGGTTAATACTTGTGCTTATTATTATGCTTTTTATTTATTGAGCGTGAAGGGGAAAATGAGAGCTTTATAAATGGCAAAAAGTAAAGATAAAGTCAACTGAGTCAAGTAATAATATATGCACTTTGGCTAACTAGATTGTTTCGTGCAAGGGAATTTTCTAAGAAATCAAAAGCAAGCCGAAATAAGCTAAGATTTCACAGTTTATCACGTATACGCAGCGTTGCACTAGCATGTTGGCCTGGGAAAATGTTTATACTTTAAGAAGCTTATAGTTTGTCGCAAGAATGAACAACACTTATTTATTTGAATTCAATTTTGCAAATGTGGTATTAAAAATATATTAAATAAAGTAGCTTTAAGACCGTTTTAAATAATATTTATATTTAATTTATTAAAAGCAGCTTAAAATTTATTTGAATTCAATTTTGCAAATGTGGTAATAAATTCCTTTTTAAATAAAGTAGCTTTTAGACCTTTTTAAATAATATTTATATTTAAATTGTAAAAATCAGCTTCAATTTTGCAAATGCATTTAATTCCTTTCTTAAAAAAAGTATCTTTTACACCTTTTTGAATAATATTTATCTTTGATTTGTATTTTTTTCGGATTTTCAAAAACACATTTAAATCCTTCAATTAAAAACGTAACCTGTCATGCAGCATAACCAAAAAGCGGTTTCGCTTTCTCTCCAGCACATTTTTCGTGTGTTTTAGCTGCAAGCTAAGCACTCTGTTTAATTGGCTCAGTCGGGGAATATCTTGGCCAATATTCTGCCACGTCACGTTTCCATCCCTATGTGACCGCATTCCGCAATCGAAACGGGAATAGCAGAGCCAAACGTTGGGCTTTTGGGCCAACTGCCACTGCCATTGCCATTGCAGCCTGCGATGCGATGCGAAATAAATGTTTATAATTCAACGGAAATGCTTGGCAAGGAAGCCAAGGAAAAAAAGTACACCCACAATTGCTAAAGCCACTTTTCTCCTTCTTCCTATATATATATTTTATATATATATATATATTCCTGTGTGTGGTGGCGATTGTTGCGCTTTTCTTGTCGGTTGGCAAAACATGGCAAATGCCTTATTGCCCGACTCTTGTGCATTTTCACATTTTCCCTCCTCCCTCAAACCGACTTTAGACTTTAAGTTTTCAGGCTGCTGTCCGGATTCATGCCAAGAATAGCTCTCACTTAACAGCCACGCGCCAGAGGCTCCTTGAGTATGCAAATGGCAAGTGGAATCCATTTTTGGTGGCCTTTTTTTTAAACTTCCGTGACATAAATCCGATAGCCGTTGGCCAGCCACAGATGCGGTCAAAATAATAGCCTTGAAAGTGGGAACCCTATAAAATTCAAGATTCTGAGAAAAGAAGAGAACACTAAGTAGCAATTTTGCCAATGAAGTGGACTTGAAAAGAAAAATACAAGTTCCCCCCAGAAACTTTAAATTCTAAGAGTTTTCAAAAGCGGAAAGTAAAGAGACAACCACTTGAAGTTGGCACTAATTTTGCTACCGCATTTGCAAAAGAAAAAGTCAGTCGGGAGTCTGCTATCCATCATCCGTCATCTTGGCATCTTGTTGACAGCACAGGACGAGGCTCTGGCCAAGATCGGGGCAGAATCAGCTAAGCTGATTTAAGCAGCTTTCCACTCAATGAAAGTTGGCAACAGAAGGCACACACAAACTCTAAGAAAAACAACGTCGCGGCAGCGTTGGTGTCAATGACTCCAGCATCTCCTTCCCTTCTCTATTTTTTTTTGGCTAATGAAAGTGGACAGGGGCTGCGCTTAAGTCAATTTGTGTTGGGCCAGGACATCTCAGGACATGGCAGCAGGAGACAGCAAAGTTCAGAGATGGCCAGGCGCGTGTTTCCGCTTAAAAGTTTCTCTCAGAGTGTCCTTGTTGTTTTTCCAGTTGCTGTCGTCAGCAATTGAGGCGCCCGAAATCCTCGACAGATTGCTGTTACTACCGACGACCGTTGTGGTGTTGGCTAATTGCGATTTAATGACGATGACAATTTGATAAGAGGATTTGCTGCTGCATTGTCCAACCACCAACATCAGCCGTGCGCCACGTTGTCTCCGTTTGAAATCAGGCGAAACTGGATTCGCCAATTGAATCAGCCATTTCGATGGTACATGGTGAGAAAAATTGAGAAAATAAGGGAATTTGTGGTTTTTTATGGCATTTATAGATTTTTATAAGTAACATGAAATTGTTACGGTTTAAAAATCCTTTAAAATATGTCTACAAGTATGCAACAACGTGCCACTTTTTCTATTGTTTTTATATTTTTTTTTGTATATTTTTTTAAATATATTCAAGGATTTTTAAACCGTAAAAATTCTTTTTCCTTTTAAAAATCTTTTAATATATGTCTAAAAGTATACAACAAAATATTTAAGGAGTAGATTCGGTGGTTTTTCAACAACGGCCGACATTTTATAGCATACTTTTAGGTAAAATGTAAATTAATTTCACCAACACAATGATTTCAGCTGTTGAAGAATTTAGGATCCACTTTGTTTGTATATCAGAGTATAATATTATGTTGTATATTTCTGAATAACCCTAGTATATATTTTTTTCTCTCAGTGCCCGCCTTAGACAATGCAATCACACGAGCATTTTACGGGCCGGCGACCAGAAAGAAAACTGCGATAAAACCCCAATGTCAGCAGCAGGAGAAATAAGGAGCCAGCAGGACCAAAGTCAAAGGCGCCCCTTGTCGCAGACAATAGCTGTAAAGTAACTGGAAAAATTGAACATGAATTGAAATAAAAGCGATAGTAATTGAAATCGAAAAATCCGAAGGAAATTCGATGCACGAAATCATTGTCATCCTTACGAGACTTTCTCTGTACTGTGTCATCAGAAAGTAGCTCCCAGCAGTTTAAGTTTTATTTAAGCAGAAATTGTGGCAAATATAAACAAAGAGAAGGGTAATTTATAGGGAATTTTTCATATTATTGGCTTTTGTGGAAAAGATAATATCATTTGGCAGTCGATTTTAATTTCATGAAGAGAAAATCCCATACAGACATGACGTTGACAGGTCAAATAGCAAATTCTGAAGCGGATATTGGGAAATTGGTAATTCTGGGAAACGAAGCAAAGATAAATTAAAGTTTTCTCAGGAAAAAGGGTGGGGAACTTTCTTATATTGATTTCGGGGAAAATGCAATACCTCAAACCTCGTTTTAATTCCCTGAAAAAAAGTAAAAACAAATTTCAAACTTTGACACGTTCGAAGGCTAACTAAATCCTCAAAGGTGATATTTTACACGTCAATGGTGTGTTTATTTTGTTTTTTATTTACCCAATTTTTGGGGTTTTTTTTTTATTGCGGTGGCTCGTTGAATTTCCCCACAGGATCCCTTTGATGTGGGTTGCAGTGGCACATATATTTATAATTATTATTGGCATTTTCAAGGGTACATTCAGACCCTTTTTTATTATTTTTTATATTATTTTTATGATAACGGTCGAGCGCCTTTCTTGTCAAATGAGTTTTGATAAAAGCTGCGAGTAAAAAGCCGAAAATTTGTCCAGACCAAAGCAATTTGTGTTTTTTTTGCCAGCAAAAAGTTTTTCGCCTGTCACTTTCGCGCTTTCAATTAATGCCACAAATGTTTGTATATATATATTCTTTATATATAGTCCTGTAAAGTCTTGCTTCCTTTTTGCCAGTCTGCTAATACGTGACTTTCTCGAGAAGTCAATGACTTTCGAAGGACTTCTTCTCTCTTTAAAATGGCCACTTGCCCATTGGCCACAATTTCGAATCAATTAATATGTTTCGGCCATGAAAGTGGCGTGTGGCGATAAGCCCCGCTTGGCCCCATGTGGGGCCTGTAAGCTGGCGATACAAACAGCTTCACAAAAAAATTTTAATGTCCGCAAACTGTCATAAACTGTAAATGCACAGCCAAAGGCATAAGTATAAGGACGGGGCGGGATCCAGGGACATGGCAAAGATACACTTGAGAGAGAGGAGAAGGCAGGCCAAGAGCTGTCAGGCAAAGAATTTAAGTTCGACAGGCTCCTTGGGACAGCTTGCTGTGTGTGTGTGATATCATACACGGAAGATAAAGGGTTAAGTTATTAGAAAAAAAATCTAAAAAAATTAAGGGAACAAGGTTAAAGCTAGAGAGATTTTACCTATATTTTATTTTATTAAATATAACAATATAAATGTAAATTTTATGCTTAGCAGTTTTGCTTTTGCAGCCTTTTAAATTTGAGCATTTAAAATTTTATTTTAAAAGATGAATTTTCAGTCTAATACTAAACTTATTTTTGATTTAAATATTAAGCAAAATTATACTTCTATTTAATATTTTATTTTTATTTTTTTGACATTAATTTTTTACTAGTCAAAATTGGTAGTTTAAATTTATATTTTAAAAGATAAATTTTCAGTCTAAAATTAAACTTATTTTTGATTTAAATATTAAGCTAAATTTTATTTCTATTTAATATTTTGTTTCTTTTTACTGACATTAATTTTTTAGTTGGTTAAATTGTGAGATTAAATTTATATTTTAAAAGATGTATTTTTGGTCTAAATATTAAACTTATTTTTGATTTAAATATTAAGCTAAATTCTTCAATTTATTTTTAATTTCTATTTTCTGGCATACATTTTCGGTAGCTTCTAAAATTGGTAGCTTCGCATGAAGTGTTCTTTAAATTTTAGATATATGTTCTTTAAATTTTAGATAAATATATTTATATTAAAAGATATATTTGCGGTTTATATATTAATTTCCAATCTCAATAATGAGTTAATTTTTATATATATTAAATACAAAATTCCTTTTCTATTTTTAAATTCTTTTTTATAACCAAGTCTTACCTTTAATCAGAATAAATTTGCTCTTGACACTTTGAACTCTCCTTTTTTTTTGGGTTCATTGCGTTTTAACCTGGCTAATTCTTTATTTTTCCACACAAGCCAAGGGGCCTTGTCAAACATTTAAGCCCGAACAAAAGCCAGTTCTTTTTTTTTGGCCAAGTGCAAAAGTGTCCCGCATTCAAACCAAAAAAGCCAACAGTCGCTGGCTCCCTTGGAGGACATACGTGGAGCATATACTATATAGTATAAACACAAATATCCGCCCAAGA
The DNA here is from genome assembly GCA_008042575.1 of Drosophila watanabei. Classification (NCBI taxonomy): domain Eukaryota; kingdom Metazoa; phylum Arthropoda; class Insecta; order Diptera; family Drosophilidae; genus Drosophila; species Drosophila watanabei. Next base: position 4,840 of record VNJS01011908.1, on the reverse strand, counting down.
ATATATATATATAGTCGTGTGCACATGAATAACCCGTTGGCACGACATATCCTGGCCCATTCTCTTGGGGGAAAAGGACGAAGGACGAGGAGACTGGCTGCTGCTGCGTCGCCTGCAGCTTTCATTAGTTCAAGGTCAATGTTGTGTTTTGTGTGATCCTGTGTGCCATTTGTCTGGTTGGTTTTTTAATTTTAAGCGCATGTTGGCCGTTTGTTGTCCTCTCGGCTCCACCAAGTAGTTCCACCTGTCGTCTGTCTGCTGATTAAATGAGAATCACCTGCAGGTGTCCTGCATTAGGACATCCTGCTGTTACACAGCTCCTTTCCTTTCCTTTCCTCTCTGCTAGAAGGGAATGCAAATTAAAATGGGGCATCTCTTCATCGGGTTGTTCTGTGCGAACGCAGCAAATGAAATGAGGTGAGACGAGGTGGCAATCGATATCCTGATGGCGAAGGAAAAGCCTTAAAGTTGCCTCCCTTAAGTCTGGATATCCAATTTCCTTTTTCCCAGAAAACAGCCACAACACGTGGCTGTGGTTTGGGTACACTTTAAAGAGTTAAGGGTTTTTTTAAATATGTTTAGAAATTTGTTGAACAAGAATTATGATATAAACATGATAAAATTGTTTAAAAAATATTTAAGAAAAGGCTTTAAAATATGTTTTGCCTGCTTGATTAAAAGGATTAAACTTACTTCATGATTTTTAATATATTTCTTTGTTTGTATGTTTTTCTAGGTAAAGAATAATTAAATATTGAATACTCCTGAATTTTTGGTTCGTATTTCGTTAGCTTTCAGCTATAGTGTGACCTTGTTTTTCTCTTTACAAGAATACTCTAGTATAATTATAAATATATGGTCACACTCTTTTAAATTAAATTAAATATGAATTAAATTTAGTTTACAAAAGAAATTACTGAAACAAACGTGATGAAACCTTCAATATATTTTCTGATTTACAAAATGGATTCTTGATTAATTCTCAACTAAATATTAATTTTATAAAATGTCTTTATAATATAATTAATTACATTTTTTTTATATTTTTCACAATACACTGATTTCTTTCAGTGCTCTTCTGTGGAAATTAACAGTACTTACCACATCACAGCCAGAAATTAGGCCAAGAGTGCGCCTATTTCTGCCGTGGCAATTACGCAAGTCGAAATCTGTTGGCCAAACGGTCGTAACGCCCAAGGAAACAGGATTCGTGTGCCGTATGCCAACTTTATTAATTACGCGCCCCAATGACCAATGCCACAAGGAGTCCAAAGCTAAACTTTAGCTGTTTACTACTTTTTTTTTTGCGCTCACCAAATTGAGTTACCCTGCCAATTACGAACAGCAAAAATATCCAACAAAACTTTTTCAAATTAAAAATTCAACAGATTTCATTCGGAAAATCAACAGCGCCAGCGTGTGGCCAATAACGAGGAACAAAAACCAGTAAATAAAACATGAAAATTGGTGTTTGCAAATAAAATGCATGCCGATTTTTAAATGAAAACGAAAAACAAATCCAATTCGGTTTGAGTTTGTTATTCGGGTGACGTTTTTGCATAACTTTAAAGCTTCTGTTTGCATGAAATTTTTAAATATTAAACAAGCATTTGTTTTTCAAGAAAATATCAGGAATAAAAAAGAATTAAAGTAAATATTGATAGCGTGACATGAAATGCCAATAAATTTCCCCAATAAATAAAGCAATAAATGAAAATCATATGACATCTGTCAAGTGAAAAATATCACATCAACAAAAGTTGAGTTATTTCAAGTCAAAAATAAAAAACAAAATGAGTTCCACTCCGCCTGCCCTAGCAAACATCGGCTTGCACAGAGTAACTCAGACTCGTAACCGTCGTTTCAAGGCACCCAAAAGGCTGATGGCCAGTTCCACAGATGACGAGTTGTTCGTGTGGCGTCCACAGTTTAGAAAGATTGAGCTGGCCGATGTCCAGGAAATGGAAGAGAAAAGCAATGATAACTCTGTGACCAATGACTTGGAGGAAATCAACTTTACTGCCATTGCCCAAAGGTTTGTAATCTGTAAATAATTAATAATAATTTCTAAAATTGATATCCTGTCAGACTGATGAACTTCCTCAAGGGAAGCTCATCGCATCGCTGGATCTGGCGCGAGTTCGAGGACTGTTTTGAGGATGCACCCAGCCTGGGAAGAGTGTACGACATGGGCAGCTTGATGGACGAGTACCTTCCACAGTTGAAGACTCGCTTCTTGCCCCGCCGCGGATGGCAGTTGCTTCGCCGCAGTGTGGGCAAGGTACGCCGCTTTTCGCCGGCCTTCATCGAACTGGAGCTCAAGGAGCCGGGGAGATCGGATCACTCTGCGGGAGAGCAGGAGAAACAGGAGCAGTCCGAGGATCCTTTCACGGAACATGCCACTTACAGCACCAAGCTACTGGAGTCCATTGTGCGAGTGAAGGAACTGATGGCCATCAAGAAGCGGGCTCTTTATGAGATTGCCCTCAAGAACGAGGAGATTCTAGACAACAAGGAGCCCAAATCTCGGGGCAGTTACGATCATCTCTATACGAAGATAATGTACCAACGTTGCTTTGCGGCCATGTACAGTGTGAATAACGACATCGTGGCACCGATGACTGTGCTTCACGAGTACTTGATGCAATACCGCAAGGAGATCGAGGAATGGAAGACTAGGGAACGCAGCGCCCTCGAGATTTACGCCAGGTGTTGCCGCAAGGCCGAATCGGATCTTCAGTTAGCTGAGAGGCATAAATCCCTGGAGCTAGGAATACCTTCAATCAGAGAGTTGGTTCTGTCTCTCCAAACTATACTCTATGTCACTGGGGAATTGGGAGGTCCGAACAGCCCTGAATTGCTGGTCATCGTGGACAACCTGTTCTCTCACTTGTTGGAGACTCTTCCTCCGGAACTGAGTTTTCAACTAAAGCAAACGATGGACGAACTGGAACCTTACCGCAAACGCATGCAAGATTTGTTCAAGATCGTTTCGAAGGAGGAAGCATCTAAGGATATGCAGTAGGAGTCACTTCAGAGAGCTTTATTCAGAGCCTGAAAGCAGAGGAACCCAACCAACTTGTAGAAAAGCGAAATAAAGCCTCTCTTTTATTTATGGCTCAATTAGCCAGAGTGTCATGTGCATTGGCAGTCACAAGGAGCTTAACGAAGTTTTCTCCACCTGAAGAAGTTGCAACATTGTGGGGTCTCCTTGAAGGAGGGTTGGGGATGGGGACCTAAGGCACGTGTTCCTCGCATTTCTCTCCTGCAGGTCCTACTTAAAATACGTAAAGGTGCCTGGCCGCACGTCGTCAAGGAAGTGAGCCGTAAAACAGTTGACAGATTGGCAGGCAAATAAGTAATGCTTATGTGAATGGGAAGCTAAGGACTGTCATTAAAGTGGGTTTTAAATTTTAAAGTAGGGGTTTTAATATTTATTTATTATATTGGTAAATATTAAATTAAATTTGTAGTACTTAATTTTAATGTTAAATATTTCACTAAATTTTTATCAATACAAAATTGAAAGTGAATTGTAAGGAGTCGTGGTTTTCTTCTCTTTTAGTTCTTTTAACATTTTTCAATGCAGTTTTTTCCTTTGAAAAGTTTAAAAAATATATTTTTATTTAAAAATAGTTAAATATTTAAAATTCGTATAAATTCTTATTGTCAGTTTGTCCTCTTAGGAAGCCACACTTTGTGCCGCACATTGTTGCCTGCCGTTGCAATCTTCCCATAAATCAGCATTTAAAGTGTTTTCTATTTTTTAATTACCAGATGGATGCACTGTGCTCGTAAATTGTGTGGGCTAAGTCAGTAAGTTCCCAGGAGGAACTACGCAACGCCCATGTGGCCATAAAGACATCATTAATATGCCTCCGGCTGCACTGCGTCCCGGGAGAGGAGAAGAAAAAAGGAAAAACGATTGGCAAAGGAGCTGATGGCGTGTGTCCTGCGGGATTGGACACTGGCCATTTGGCCATGGGATTGCCACACAAATACACATACTCAGGCAGGATGTGCGTATCCTCTCGAGCTTGGCGACTCGTAAATATTTATAATGCGTTGAAGCTGCAGGGACCTTGGACTACTCTTAGGAATTTATGGAGCGCAGAGACTGCCAGGATTACAGCGGTTGGGGGAAAAGGGAGTCAATAAACTATAACTATAAAACTATAAAATTTTACTAAATAATAAAATAAATTGTCTTAAAATTATAAGAATATTTTTGAACAATTTTTTTAAATAGAAAAAATATATTTACATATTTAAAATTAGTAGAGTATTTTGTATATAAATATCATGTTAAAATAATTTATATTTTTATATAATAGCTTTTAAAATTAAACATACTTTGTTAATAAATATTTCCTCAGTGTTTCCTGTTAGCTCTTCATATTCTCTGAACAATTTTTCAGATTAATCATTGTAAACTGAATTTATTTCTTATTTTAATTACTTTTCTATATGTTCTTTTCAAAACGTAAAGCAAACCTATTAATTTGACCACATTTGTAGTTATACAATTTAAGTAAATTTTCATTTCAACATAAACTTGATTAATGACCTTAAAGTATCTATTTTTAACAGACCAATTTCCGGGTACACTTTAACATCAATGGAAAAATCACTAGACCAAGCGAAGATGACTTCAAGGATCTAACCCCTAGTTCTGGATAAGAAAGCCAAATAAATGGCAGCGAATAAACGACAACTTTATCTGGACTTGGCCAAAACTGGCCAAGAGAATAGCAAAATGGCCAAAAATGGCCACGCGTGCTAAATGAAATTCAATATGCCTCCCGACTTACATAATGCATTCGAGATGACTAAAGTTTTT
>VNJS01011906.1:0-26593 GCA_008042575.1 Drosophila watanabei | reverse complement strand
ACCAAAGTACTCTGACACAACCGGCGACAGGCCAAATCTCTTTTCCCTAACTAATTCTTATACGCTTAGTGGTAGGTTATTTAATTTTTGTTTACCCTAAAAAAAATCCCCTAAAAATCCATAAATTTTTGCTAGAGTCCACTATAATGGAGATAGAACATTAAAAATGCTAGACTGTTTTACTATGTTGTCAAATATAAATACACTGCCAACATATAAGTTTTGTAATAATATAAACGACTCTGTATAGTATAATAAATTATTAAAACAACTGTTAAAAAGAACACAGAGATGTATTAGATATATAAGAAATATATATATTAAGGTAGCAGAATAATAATAATTATTATATTATTACTCGGTAAACCAAAAATTTAGCGAGATTTGAACATAAAAGAGTATTTAGATTTTATACCAATCCAGCTTCTTTTGGAATAATTTCTTCTTGATATCAAGAAGAGTTTTGACGTCACTCTTGAATTAATTGAATAAATTAGCAAGCGGCCAGTGAACGCAAAATGTCAAACAACGAATTAACCAATGAAAGAGCCACCTTTCAAACCGACTCAGATAATATGCAAATGACTGATAGATCTCTGAATTTGAAGAGCTAACTAGCACCAACCAGCTTAATTGCGTTCGACTTTACTTTGATATTGAATTATTCATAATTAAACTTTGATTCTCTGTGTGCTGTTCTAACGAAAATCTTCTACTTTCTAATTTATTTTCAACCTTTTAATGTACACTTTTGCTCTACATTCAGTTGTATTTGTTTATTTTACATTATATTTAATTTATAAATTGTTGATTGACCACTGTCGGCGCCAAACACTTTCAAAAACTTCGCTTGTCTAAATTTATATTCGTAAAGAACCAAAAGCACTAAAATATTTGCTAAGCCGTCATAAAAATAAGACTCGATATAATCTAAATTGAGCAAAAAAAAAAAAAACATTTTTTACTACCATCCACATGTACACTGAAAACAATTAAATCTAAGCAATCTAAGATTTTAGTGGGATGAAATACTTAGAAAATATACTTTAAGCTTAAAATTAAACAAATTTCAAATTGTTTGTATGTTAGTTTAAATATAAGTAAAGATTTATCATTGATAGATTTATAGATACACTGAACAGCACCTTTATGTTTATCAATTTAAATAAAGTTATTTCATATTGCTTTGACTTTAAAATGTGTAAACAATATATATTATTTAAACAAACAATGGTGCACCATAAATACAAAATAGAAACGATGCTTGCCTTATAATAACTATGCTAATTACCTTAAAATAAAAAACCAAAATACCCCTCGAAACTCATAGAGCTGGGTATTCAAATAAAAAACAATTCCCGAAGCTTAGATCTTCGATCCATCTTTGTCCGTTTATGCAAATGTTAGCAAATCAACAACAAAATGAAAGTGATCTAGAAAAACCATAAAAATAAAGCGAACGAATCACAACAAAATCGGATGGATAAACTTGAACTTGAGCTTGGTGGCCTGGGCTCTTTTGTTACCGTTGATTTCGTGTTTGGTTTGCATATTTCCATTGAAGCGCTTAAGCCATCCGCTCGGCTGCAGTGCGGCGATTCTGCGGCGGAGCCACAGCCTCACATTACTCAAAGAGCTGGCCACAAAAGAAGCGGTGCGAAGGCAAGGCCTACCTCCTCCTCTCCGCCGATGAATGTAGTTCAACTTTGACGTGGACTAGAGACGGCCAAAATATCGATCTGGAATACTCTATCTAAAACACGAACTTTATTTTAAAACATCGCACAATAAACATATAAATATAATAAACATATCTCACTAGGATCTCAATATATTTAATAAAAATATTCTAATAACAATCAGCATCATCAGTATATTTATGCGATATACATATATTTAAATTTGATATCTAAATTTTTTTGAATTTCTTATCGAAATATCTTGAGATATACTTCCTCTCTTTATACATCACTAACTCTGCAGACTCTGCAGCCGACTGAGATGGCGATGATTGTGGCGTTGATGGTGATGATGTCGGACGACCTTCGCCTTCAACTGCACATTACAAAGCCTAATGCGATCCCATATGCCATTATGGCCGGACATTATGCCCACAATTAATTTAATGCACATAAATCTAACGTGATTCGGCCAGTGTTTGTTCTGCTTTGTGAGCGCTTGCGGTCCACTCATTGTTCACACGTTCCATTTACATGGCCATTGGCGAGTATTTCCTATGCAGCACTAAAATGTCAAGCTACCCACACCGCCGCAGCATTCAATCAATGCACCTATATCAAGGCTTGAGCCGGCTCAGCCTGGCCAAAAAACAAAACGAAAAAAAAAAGCCAGGCACAAAAAGCCAGGGCATGCAGAATACTGAGCGAAGCAGAAATCATAGATCAAAAGTTCAGTCACGAAGCCACACAGAATCGAACAGACTCTGCGGCGCATGTTTTCTGCAGACGTTAAGTTTACATTGAATATTCAACTGCAACTGCAACTTCAACTTCAAATGGAAATGTGTGGCTAATATGAATTTGACTCATGGCTGTGCAACATTGCTATTGGGCGTGATTTTTTTATGTGAACAATACCTTCCCGGTTATTACCTGGAAAAGCCACACAGAAGATAAAGATTTATACTTGTGTCTTTGAGAATATACGGTAGAACTTTCTTTAAATTTCTCCGTCTTTTTCTATGTTTTGATAAATTTTGATTTGTTTTGTTTGTGTATTAAAAAACAAAATACGATAGTATTGTGCTAAGTTATAATGATTTCATCTCTTTTTTTGTTTATTTATTCTATTTAGTCGTTTTTTAAAAACATATTTTTATATGATTAAAATACAATTCCCACGGTATTATGGGAAGTTTTTCTAAAAGAGAACTCTTGAACTTTAGGAATATTTTAAATTAACAAATTTGTTAGTTTTTAAAGTTTAAATCTTAACACTGAATTTATTTATTTTTTAAGACCAGTCGTATCATTTTCAGACTCGCTGAATTCTCCCTGATTCTGTTTTATGTAAATAATATAATAAAACAAATTAATATTGAACTAACTATTTTTTATCCAAATAAAAAAATTTATAAAAATATTGTTAAGTTGTACTGTAAAGTACTGTTCGTTCAGTACGTTTTGATTCTTATAATATATCTGAGTATACTTATTTTTGTTTTTAATATTCTGTCTGAAATTTGACAAAAATAATCTTGGAGCTATTTTTTTAGCTGTCAAAAATATTTAAATTCACTAAGCACTGTACACGTTATATTAAATCCTAGTTCTTTTGTACGTAAAAAATATATAATTTTGTTGAAGAAAGATGTTTATTTGTGGATGTTATCAAAATCATAAGGCAATATTTCTGCGTGCTGAGCCTTTAGTCTTAAAATGTAGTTTCGTTACTGTTTTAAGATAATTTTTCAAGTATTCCAAGGGAATTTCAGCCAATTTAAATGTTGAATTTTGTTCAATTTATGAAAGTTGGCTATTTGTTACTTTATTAGAGTTACTTTTGGCCAAGTTGTGCCCCAAGTACTCGAGTTCCGCCAACTGGCAGCGGTGTCCGCAGCTCGATGCCAGCGCGCCTCACACGAACGCTCACCGACGGGCACGCACACGGAAGCAAGTCACACGAACGACACGGACACTGTCCGTGTGAGAGCGCCTGAAAAGCTCCGCAAGTGACGCGTTTCCTTTTGGCCAACAGTGCACACGGCGCACACGGACAGGCTTGGCCTGGGCTGCGCGGGAGAAAAAGCTCGCTCTCTCGGGGGGCTGCTGGCGCGATCTCGATCCGCGGCGACTGCGCAGCCGATGGCGAAGACAATCCCGGCGCAGCATCGGCCATATAAAAGCTCGACGCGTCTGTGCGAAATTATTCAGTTAACTGCTGCGGGTTGGTCGAGACTACAAGCCATCTTGATCGCAAAGTGTTGAGCTAATCCTAGTGCAAAATGAAATCCATGGTATGTTCGGTTCGACCTGTGTTCTGTGTTCTTCTTGGAAGTGTTACCTAGCATTGTTTCGCCATAGAGATACTAGTGCTTAAAGAACTAAAAATCTGTTTAAGTGTCTTACTAAAAAAAAAGAATTGTTTTTGAAATAAAGTGTCTCAATTGAAGTATTTTTACACGTTTAGTTCAATTTCAATAAGCGATCTACTAGAATTAATAAAATGCAACAAGTTCTAATTTATTCAATTTAAAATTAAATTAGTTGCAGGAAAAAAATCTTTTTAAATTCTATAGTAATATCTAATACATTTTAAATTTAAAGAAAAGGAAACTTTATTAAAGTCCACGTCATACATAAAGTTAAAAAAAATAGAACGGCTGTCAATGAGCTAAGATAGAGATAAAGAAAAATTAAGATAGGAAACATTTGGCATCTACTAAGCTGTTTATTTAATTTTTACTTAAGTTTAGATAGCAAAATTGCTTGAATAATTATTTAAAGTCTCTGGAAACTTTACGGTGGTCACTGCACACCCATCAATAAATTCCAATCACATATGCGGTTGCAAATATTTCACTCCACATTACGTATACGCCGCGATGGCTATATGTTAGGGATCTAGGCCACAATTGAACTTGGCTTATTGCCCAGTTAGCTTTCCAGCCATTGCATAATTGTCATATTCGGAATTATGGACTGGCGGGAGGCGGACGCGGAAGCGCGTCAATTGCATAACGCCCCCGACCCACAACCCATCGAGCCAACCCCATTTAGGTCTCACTCCCATTTCGTGCGCTTGCCATTGCAGCTCATTTTCGGCCTTGTGGCGATGTGCGTGCTGGTGGCCAGCGCCAGCGAGGAGGCGCCCAAGAAGCCAGTGGAGGCCGCCGAGCCCGCCGAGAAGAAGCAGGAGAAGCGCGGCATTGGCCACGGCCTGGGCTACGGCTACGGACCGTCCGGCGGTGCCGTCCTGGGATCCGGTATCGGAGTGGCACATGCCCCCGTCGCCATCGCCGCCCCCATTGCCCACCACCACGTCGCCGAGCTGCCCACACAGGTGCACACCAACACCGTGATCAAGACCGTGCAGGTTCCCTACCAGGTGGAGCGTCACGTGCCCTACCCAGTGGAGAAGACCGTCACCTATCCCGTGAAGGTGCCAGTGCCACAGCCCTACCCCGTGGAGAAGATCGTCCATGTGCCCGTCAAGGAGATCGTCAAGGTCCCAGTCGAGGTGCCCCAGCCCTACCCCGTCGAGAAGGTCATCCGCATCCCCGTCAAGATCCCTGTCGACCGTCCCTACCCCGTGCACGTTGAGAAGCCCTACCCCGTGCCGGTCGAGAAGCCCGTGCCCTACACCGTTGAGAAGCGCGTGATCCACAAGGTGCCCGTGCACGTGGACCGCCCAGTGCCCTACAAGGTGGCCGTGCCCGTGCCCGTCCATGTTGAGAGCCACGTGAAGCCCGCCGTGGCCGTCACCCACACCGTTGCCGCCGCCCCGGCCTACATTAGCCACGGCATCTCCGGTCACGGAATCTCCGGACACGGAATCTCCTCGTACGGAGTCTCCGGCCACGGCATCTCCTCCTACGGCGTCTCCGGACACGGTGGCTACCTCCACAAAAAGTAGACGAAACGGAAAGCTGTCGAGGGCCAATTGAGAGGTGAAACCGGGTGAAGACGGGCGAATCAACAAGTCGGAAGTATCCAAAAAGACATCCAGCACCCCACTTTTTCCCATGCCCAGCAACCGCCAACGTACGACTTACAAATTTAGTTCTTAGTTTGTGAAACCAACCGAAATTCAAAGAGGATCCCGAGCGGGAGAAGATCACTCATCTGGCGCAGACAGTTCCAGTTCCAGAAAGCTTGCCACAATCCCTCTGGGGCGCTCAGATGTTGCCTGTCCCCTCTCATCCGATGCCTCTGAGTGTACAGTGCTTTTGTAGACAATCACCGAGAAATAACTGCTGACGAGTTGCTCCTTCGACTTTTTCGTGTAAATTTCTTTTCTATGAAATGTTTGTACATATTTAAATAATGTAAATAAAAAGAAAATACAAAAAAAAAACACACAAAAATTTACCCTTGGACCCTTACAGACGGTTCAGAGGAAGTTTTCATTTGATTATAAGAGTCTTTGAATTTCACTTAATTAAATGTATAGTTTATGGAACCCACCCAGGATAAAAATAAGTATTAACCAGAAAACAAAAAGCTTATAATTAAATTCATCTAGTTTGAACTTTTTAACTTTAACTTAACTTAACTTTTTTTTCTATCCCTTTCTAAATTTTTTACTGTTTTCCTATTATTTGCAGAGACTTTAGAAATTTAATTACTGGAAAGTGAACATTCTTTATAAGTACTACCAATCGATCTAGTTTTTTGATATAAAAACTAGTTTCTATATGACAAATCCGTAAGACAAAAAGTACTAGTTAATTACCGCAGTCTCTAGATTGTTCTTTTAATGTAATTTTAAAGTTGTTAAAAATAGGGATTAAAATAATGATTAAAGCCGAAAAATATGCAAGCATTTAGGCTTAAAGTTGGATGTCGAGAGCGTTCAATTCAAAATAATCATCATACAAATAAGAGAATGTATTAAAGAAATTAATGTGTATATAGAGTTCACTGTGAAAACAATAATTTTGATTTGAAGAAATTTAGCGTATTAGAAAAACAATTTAGGGGCTTTTGTTCTTGCAAACAATATCAAGATTTTGCTAATTATTTAAAAAATTTAATATTTGGTGCCAAGATATTCTATAATACTTTTAAGCTTACGATTTTAAACCTGAAAGTATGCAAAACCTCAGAAAGTACCTCAAGCTTTTTTACTTTTTAATTCAAAAGCACTTTAAGATACTTCGTTTTAGATACCAAAGCTTAAATATTTTACAAAGAGGCGTACGTTAAAGGGGATTTTAGGATCATTTCATTTAACCCAGCACATATTCGATGAGTTAAGAACAGTATTTGGTTAACGAGATTTTTCGATACAAGATGTCGTTAGAAAAGTAAAGCCGTGAAAAGGAATTTTTAACATAGCAAAGGTAATCAATTAATTAATTTTTCTCAAATATTTAGAGAAAATTTCAATTTTAAAGGCGCAACGGTGCCCAGCAGCATGTCATGATAAAACTGCATTATTGTGAGTAAGGAAGGTCCTTGCTGACGCCAAACGGACACTTACACTATAGGGTGAGCAGAGGCCTGACATATAAATTGCTGACCGTAAGTCGGCGATTTGAATAAATATATTCCCTTAATTTGAAACTAAAAATAATGGGAAATTGATGTGATGCATGCCTTTTAAATTCAGCTACTAATATTTAAAACAAAAGAAAGAAATATTTAAGAAAAAGACTAATACTCTACTTTCTGAGAAGTAAAAATTTAATTTCCAAGAGTATTATTTGGTCATGTATAAGCAATAATGATAACATTAATTCAAGATAAATTCAGTTTATTCAGTATAGAAATATAGTATTTAAATTGAGATTGACTACAAATGACGCAGTGACTACTCATTATTAATAAAATGTATCTACATTAGTCACCACTGCTCAGTTCATAAATGTATTTAAATAATACTAAATTAAATTAAAGTTTTATATTCTTAATACAAAAATGGTCTTTTGAAACATGGCGTTTGCACTTTGCATTGGATCGATCTAAATAAAGCACGATATACAAAAAAATATCAAAAATAAAACAAGGCCCTGAACTTGAACTGAACTATTTTCACATACGATTTGTATTGTCCCAATGGATAATATGACGTGGGAGTGGTAACTAATTTGAGGATAATCGATTTTAATTTGTATGGGTCGTAATAAAGACGTGGGTCAATCAGTTTTTGTCTGAAAATGTGTTTTGGTGCAATAAATACTTCATCAAATTTTAAAATACAGTGCCAGTGTCTTCACTGTATTTTAAATTCTTGAAATCTGATATCTGTTTGGATATCTGTTTGAACGGTTTGAACTTGTGTGCGATTTATAAGAGCTGCAGAAGACGTGGCAAAACTTTAAAATCAAAATTACGTTTTCTTTGAGACCTGAATTAATTTGAACAAAGGTTTAATTCAGTTTATATTATTTCAGCCATAAGTCAACCAAAATCAAGAATGTGTTCCTTAAAATATTTCACACTGTGCAATTCCGCTGAGCCTTATCGAGGGGACGAGAACACTACACTCTCTTAGTTAATAATTCAGTCATACTTTATTCGCCTGCTTGAGCACATGGAGGCTTTAAAAATGTCAAGGGCTCTAATAATTTTTGTGCTTTTATGCCTTTCAACCTTGAAAATGGCAAATTGTGGCGAACTTTTGTGCCACCAGTCTGTTACAGAAACCTACACGACAGAAGTTTCCAAACTACTGGACGAATTCGGCGATAACTTTCAAAAATATTTCAAAGTATTAGAATTACCAGGAGGAACTAAGGCAGTGGTATGTACTAAAGAACAAAACTTCATTCGAGAATAATCTGAAAACATGGCAATTCAAAGACCAAAACCAGACTGAAAGATGAATTAGTTTGTTGTCCTGGCTACATAAAGTCCGACGACGGAGACTGTGTGCTGCTTCAGACGACAACAGAGACAACAACTGAAGAGTCACAGACTTCAGCCGAAGTAACTATCATTACTCCCGAAGTGAACCCGATCTCACAAGATTCAAACCAAAGAACGCAGGGTAGCTTTTTATCCTATTTAGTGTATGCAGTAATGGCAATTGAAGTTCTACTTATTTGTGGGGCTGTCATATGTTTCTTTAAAAAACTGAAACCTACAACGGAAAGTAATAAAAAATACCAAGTCAAATTTGATGTGTGAGCTTCGGCTTACACAGCCAGCCACGGAGCCTCTGGCCACTTCATTAAAAATAGACGAATTTTCAAGCTGCACTTACTATTTTTTACATAGTAAAATAATATAAATAAAAAAGTAATATAAAAAGAACGTCAAAGCCTGATAAATGTTTTCGTCTCAAGGGTATTTTTAATTTAAGAAAAAGAGTCTCTGAAATTTACTATATTAACTATATGTATGTAACCTACATAGAAAATAAAATAAACGCCATTGGAAGTTAGTGGTAAAAATAACGTTTTAGAATAATAAAAAATTATAAATATTTTATATATTTTGATACCTTCGAAATGTTGAAATCGTTAACTGAACTTAATAATACTTTTGAGGTTAAGTTTTGAAACAAAATCTACTAATGGTCAATATCCTGCGCTGCTTTCCCCCATCTTGTTAATTAATTCTTTCCTTAAATGGAGTACTTCCCGAGGATCTGGAAGTTAGCTAATGTTAGTATGCTCCACAAAAGTGGAAAACCAATGCACGAGCCCAAAAGTTACCACCCTATTAGACTTGCTATATCTGCCCCTAACGATGCCATCCCTAAACACCGGTTCGGGTTTCGAAAAGGCCATGGTACCACAGAGCAGATCCATAAAAATTAATTTTAGGTGGATTCCAACACTCAAACAAGAAAAGAGTATTCCAGAACTAATTGCTAGAGTGAATTAGCGGAGCTGGTATGGTATATTTGCAATGCCGATTTACATAGAGACCTGTAAATCCCCTTTGTAGGTGATGGCCTCAATAAGGCGAGAATCTCCCATAGGAGATAGGAAACCACACGGATCAGAGACCACACGAACGAATTAGCCAGAAGAACACGTCTTCTCACTTCCAGGAGAAGAAGATTTTTGTTCGTAACTTAAAAACAGATGTTTATCTAAATCAGAAAATACACTAGTCCTCTTATGTATGTACTTAAGTCCCCTTATTGCAGATTATAACTACAAAAAAATCTGGGTTTTTTTATTTTTTAAAACAAAATCAAGTTAAGATAAAGGGATACGCTGAAGGGGCTTTGAAGTTGCAAATTTGAATTAATTTAATTAACTCATATGTAGAAAGTGTAGTCCTTGGGTTGATTCAGTTGATTCATATAAGTATCTTAATTGGCTTGGTAGTAGGGCCACCCCAGAGGTCACTTTGTACGTTCTTTGTTAAATGATTTCCTTTCTTATTCCTTAGTATATAAAAATATAAAATTTACCTAGCGGAAAGTGTTGTTATAGTTCATATATGTATTATCAGCGAAAACGCCGTCGTGTTATGCGGTCAATGCATGGTAAAATTATGACCCATCTGTATCGCAGTCGCGCCAGAGTGCCGCGATCATATTTCGGCTCTTGAAGTCACTCAATTTAAAACACATAAATATTGCAACTAAGTATTGCTGATAGATATGATTGTATGTAAATATTTATATTTACACTGGATACAGTGTACTCTCGATAAGTGCATACCACAAATATCTAATATTGTACAAATTATAAATATGTATATATGAATACATGTTGAACAACAAGTTACAGTTTTACATTTTCCATTTTATATTTTTCTCTGCAATTGTTCCAATAGTAATTATATGATAAAGCAAACAGATTTCCATTAAAATTAAACCTGAATTCTGAAAAAATAAGAAAATGGTTATGCTTCGAAGTAGATCATCAATACTGCGTTGCAATCTTCTGACTAAAATTATAATACCCTGCAAGGGTAAAAATTGTATTTTGACGTGTCATTTATAAAAAATAATAAAAACACACAACAAGTATAAAACACAAATATATTAATATAGTATTTTAAATGGAAATGGTGAGTAACACAATCTCGATAACAGTTTCTACTGGATCAATTATATAATATAACCTCGCCGGAGAATATAAATATAAGAATTAAAGAAGAAAAAAAATTCATTCAGGAAAACGTAGAATGTAACCAAACTTTGTTCATATTAATTAATTATGGAGATATAGGTAATCTATGATTGCTTTAAACGGTTACCGCAAACGAAGAAAAATCTCTTTCATAAGTTTGCTAAAATTTTTTAAACCAGTATTCGCTTGATTATCGCCTGCTTAGTCGCAGTAATCGGTGATATTTTACCACCCGCTCTTATAATTATCTCCAAAATGATGTTGTATTTATTTATCTATTATTCGAGTTTATTAGCTTTTATCAAACGCTATTTAATTATCTAGACACTAATAATTGTCTGTTTCCAAGGTAGTATCAGTTCCGTTCAGAAATACTTATCCTGTTTGCCTTAAGAAGCTTGCACTGGGGAAATGGGCACCGCTAAGCTCTATACAGGAACAAGCTATGACTACTCACTACTCTAATCTCTCTGCACTAGTCATCACTGCACTATGGGTAAATGTAGTCTGTTTTATAGTAATTAATTATGTTATTTTTATATTTTCTTTATATTTAACTTTCCTTTGACAACTAGTTATAAAATAAAACAGCAATGTATGCAAACTTTTAATGGACGGCATTTTTAAACCCTGGTTTTTGCGCTTTGATCGATTAAATTGATATGGGAATCGATCCAAAAACCTTACTGAAGTGTATAGAAGCATCAATATATTTTATTCATTTACACTTAAGCTGATTATTTCATCTTTTTAAAAGTTGATCGATCGTTCCTTTGGATGGTACATTATACAATAAATACTTGAGAACATTTTTAGAGTTCCAGTTTTATTTTTAGCACTCATGCCATAGTACAGTTGAAAATCCTTCGGATTTTCTTTCTGAACCAAAAACCAAAGCAAGTGAACTTAATTATTTATTACATCAAACTTTTATTATAAAAACTATAAACTGAATTTTTTTTTTAATTTTTAGGAACCTCACAGATGTGAACCGTTTAAATGGGGTCCGATATCCCATTGTGCGATTCTGCTGAGCCTTATCGAGGGGACGAGAACACTACACTCTCTTAGTTAATAATTCAGTCATACTTTATTCGCCTGCTTGAGCGCATGGAGGCTTCAAAAATGTCAAGTGCTTTAATAATTTGTGTACTTTTGTGCCTTTCAACCTTGAAGATGACAAATTGTGGCGAACTTTTGTGCCACCAGTCTGTTACAGAAACCTACACGACAGAAGTGTTCAAACATCTGGACGAATTCGGCGATGATTTTGAAAAATATTTTAAAGAACTAGGAATCCCAGGAGGAACTAAGGAAGTGGTATGTACTTAAGGACAAAACGTCAATCGAGAATAATCTGAATGACATGGCAATTCAAAGACCAAAACCAGACTGAAAGATGAATTAGTTTGTTGTCCTGGCTACATAAAGTCCGACGACGGAGACTGTGTGCTGCTTCAGACGACAACAGAGACAACAACTGAAGAGTCCCAGACTTCAACCGAAGTAACTAGCATTACTCCCGAACTGGACCCGATCTCACAAGATTCAAACCAAAAAACGCAGGGTAGCTATCTACCCTATTTATTGTATGCTGCATTGGCAATTGGAATTCTGCTTATTTGTGGGGCTGCTGTATATTTTTATAGAAAACGAAAGCCACAAGTGGACAATAATGTAACCTACCGTGTCAACGTTGATGCAGAAATGCAAAAAATTTTAATATAGAATATTATTAATTGAGAAGCAAGAATATATAATATATATAATTAATTATATTTAGTAAATCAATATTTTTATAAAAACAAGAATGAACTTATTTCAGTTAAGTAACTCTCTTATCTGTTCACAAGCCATGCATGAATTTCACAATTTTACGAAATACTTAATAAGAATAAAATTAGCTCATGGTTTTCTGATAATAAACGTATACAGGGCTGAGCTCACTTGTGTTGATTATGAACAAAGCCTTTTGTTTATTTTAATAGAAGGAAATTACTTGTGTCATTATAATTTATCAATGAAAATATGTCGGGGAGTCCCGTAAAAAGTTTAAATTTCTGTATTGCATTTACTGTTAAAGGAAAAAATTATGTTCAACCAGGCTAAAGTTAAAATTTAAAAACAGAACAAATCAAACAATTTTCAAAGGAAGACAGAAAATAAATCCTAATCTTATTCATCATAAAATTACCAAATAAACACAGAGTCTTAAATAGGCTTTATAAGGTTTTGCTTAAATTGAAACTAAAAGCTAAGTTTAGTTTTGCTGCCCAAATATTATGTTAATGCAATTCCATTAAAACAGCTCAATAATTATATATTTTTCATATCACCCTTACAATGTTGATAAAAAAAAGTATCCGCTAAATTTTTCGATAAAAAAACGCACATTGAAAAAGAAGCTTATTTAGGTACGTTTAATTTATTACAATATTTGATGCTTATTATATTGCGCCAGCCCATATTTCTGTTAATTTTCCCAGGAATCCACCCTTACATCTGTTCTTTTTAATAACGCCTGTCTAAGCCGAACCAAGGAGAAATTGGAAACTATGGAAACACTTTACTTACTTTACTCCCACTTTACAATTCCTCTCATAATATCTTAGGCACTTAAGCAAAAAGCAGTCAATTTGCGAAAAGCGAAATGAAAAGTGAGTCGGTGAGAAATGATGCAACAATTTTATACCTTATTATACCGCTCGAGAGCGGCAGCATTTATCGGGGGCAATCAACCCCAATGACGGGCAGTCCAGAAAGAGCTGATACGCGTTTCAAGTTCGCTGCTTGAGTCTTTCGTTTTGGGAGAACCTGTTGCCTGGATTGACCAACAGCAGCAACATTGATCTTGTCCTAACCCGAGAAACGCCGCCGCAACTCGTGCGGGCTCGCCACGGCTTCGAGTGTGTGCCAATGGAGAATGGCGCGACCCAAAAAGCGGCAAAGTGAATGCAACACCAGCAACTAATGCAGACACAACCAATTCAGACGCAATCAATTAGCGATATGCTGATGACGTCGACCTGCCAGATACTGTTGTTATCATTGTTGGTGTAGCGCTGTTGTGCTGTGTGTGCGGCAGGCACATGTGGCGCGATTGCATCATGGCGCCATGCAAACCACCTAACGGTAATTGACTTGCAATTTCTTTTGCGCGCAACTTTTCGGTTGCAAAGAAATTTTCCAAACTCGAATGTGTTGCAACATTTCGACAATCCAACAAAGCCAAATGAGCAACAGCCAGAAAAATGGAGAGTCAAAAAGTAGATGGAAACCTGAATGAGTAATTTTTTGACATTAATCGTGGAGCTGATTTTATGATCTATAGCAATTTGCAAATGAGTTAAAAGCAATGGGACTGGCGAAAGCGGAGATACCAAAACGTATGCTATATTAAGTTTTTTATTTAATGAGCTATTTTTTTAGGAACGTTATTTTTTTTGGTTTTATAAAATTTAGAAGGCATATTTTCATTAGTTCTATCGGATCGTGCTTAAGTGAGTCCCCAGCAATAAGACCTCACTGATTTTACTTCGTAATATATTTCTATCTGGAACCCAAAAATAAAAAAATGGTTTTTAATGTTGTTTAATTAGCTGATGCCACCTATATTTGTTATATGATTGCTTTTGCTAACTGTAAGTATGCTGCTGTAATCCAAATAAATTGAGAGTATTATGCCAAAGCATGGTAAAGTAAAGTCTATAATATTATTCACAATTATATTTTATTTTTAACATTCAAAGCGTTCAGTTTTCTTTTTCCCGTGTGCATCACATTTCTTGTTCGGAAGTGGTTATCTCCATACAGCTGCAATTTTTAATGCGCTTTTGCATGTTTGGAAAATATAGGAAAGCCTTAAGTACATCTTGATTGATGCGGTAATTATCGTTGTTAATTTTGTTCAAATATATGTATATTTTTTCCCAATTTGCCAAATATTTTATATCGTTGAGAGCCTCTTCTGTAAATATTTTCCATCATGCTCTTTAGTGTTTTATGCGCCACAGCCCATTGCTCAATACTCGTATTTTTGTTTTATTGCTGTATTTTTGTTCATTTACGGTCATTTAAGTGCTGCCTAATTACGCTCCGCTCTATATTTTTAGACCGTCGAGGTGTGCATGATAAGTTATAGTAGAAGGTAAGCATTTGGGAAAAAAATAATATAAAAACTTGTTTTTAATAATTCTTCTACTTGACGTTGATGCACTACGGTCAGTATACTTACAAATAAAAAATTGACAAGTAGGTGTTATTTTCAATGAAAAAAAAATACTTGGAAAATACCTATTGTTTTCAATAAATATTTTACAAATTAAAAATAAATAACAGTTATTACTCAACTTTTATATAAAAAAAAAAGAAAAATAAATATTCTAAAATGTTTTTGTAAAAAATTGAGCAATAAAATATAATTTAATTTTGATTTCTATTTTTTGTATATTTTTAGAAAATAACTCTGTATGATTTTTATTTTTAAAATGATAACTTTTACGATCCATGATATATAAACACCAGACATATTTTTCACCACTAAAAACACAACTATTAGGTTATTATTTTAAAAACATAATCAAACTGCTTGAGCACCCCTCGGGCTGACTCGCACCTACTAACGGCGGCTCTGCCTCAGTGCGGATCAGAAGGCAGGAAGGCAAAGAGCTGCCAAAAACAGATTTACCAAATGTAAAACGAAAATGCCGACAAGAAACGAGGCGGCTTGAATGTCTACCTACTACCCTGGGCTGCGCTGTAGCATAATGTTTATTCAATTTACGCAATTTACACCAAAAACAAGAGCTCGGCATTTGATTGCCAACTTCGCTTTGGACTCTGGGTGTTGTTGTAATTATGGCCGCAAAAACAGAGGGGCATTGTGGCCGAGAGTGAAATAAAATTAAAGTCTATATTTAAAAATATTTTCTGCCGAAGAAGTGACGACAGCCAGCGGATTTTCCTCACAGAGTTTCGCAATCCGCTCGCAGGCAGTGCGAAATTTGTTGACTAAGTCAATGGGTCAACAGCTGTCCGCCACAAAGCTGGCTGGCCCAAGGCGGAATTATTATGCTAATAAATGGTTTTCCTCCGACTGGTCTTTCAGGCTTTCTCGGCCGGTAAATGTGCATAAACTCGCAGGTGGGTCGCAGGCTCAGCGTCGCCTCCACTTCCTTATTAATCAGTTTAGCTTTATGCTGCCACTATCCGCCAAAAAAAGGGGGACTAAACGCCGCAAACCTGATTAAGTGAACGTCATGGTTAACTGTACATGAGTAAGAGATTTGGATATTTGTGTTTTTCTCTGCCTTAATTGAGCGCAGCCAAAGCGATCGACGGAGCGTGACAATGTGACCGAATCGCGGGTTGGCTTCTCGGGCAATAAAGGCCCAACCGACTTCCCCTCCAAAATGAAAGAAGAAGTGAACACCACGCCGCAAACAAGAGCCAAGAGTTCAAATGCTTTTGCCATTGACCCCATTTCCGTGCTCGTTGTTTCTGAGTGTTATGTTATTTGGCCGATCGGTTCGGAGATGCGTTGTGCCGAGATTGTAAACCCTGATTGAGCTCTAATTGCAGCGATCATTGTGTGGAAATGGAGAGCTGATCGCCACCAACTGATTGCGAGGGAAGTGATTGCAGTCTGGCAAGTTCATCGGAATGGGCAGTAACCCAAATAAATAACAGATCATGCCGATATTAAGAGCTGTGTGTTGTCTGACGAACATTTTGGGAGGCGAAGCTGTGCATTGGCATTGACTCTCGGGGGTTTCCCTGCTAATCGAACTGAAGATCAAGGAGATTTGCTTTCTGATTTTACATATATTATTACCCTTAAATTGGTTCCCTTCGCCTAACAAGTTCTTAACAAAACTTAAATACATTTCAGAGCAATAAATAAATCTAAGAGTCTCTAAAACAAATTCGAAGGATTATTCTTTTTGAATCTAAAACTTGTAAACCCACTTTTGGTGACATACTCATGGTGTGTTGTTGAAACTGTTGTAATCGTTTCTATGCGACATTATCACAAGCAAATTACAACCGCAAACGAGCCAACTTTTCAGTCAGCTGGGCAACAAGCCCAAGCAACGACCTTGACCAGCAATGCATTGAACCCTGCGGTTGGATGCGATGTGCCCCATCCGAAATGGCGGTAAACAAGACGCGAAACGGTGAACGACTCGAAGTCCCAAAACAGTTATACGCCTTGGCAGGTGGCGACCACAACCAAGACAAGAGCCACGGGTGACAAGGGGCTGAATGCGGCTTTTGAATGCGGCGAATAAATTGTCATAACTGTCAGCTTCGCCTACATGGCTAACAGCTCTATATATTGTTGGAACTCGTCCAAGATTTAAGACACCACAATTGGCGCCCAACAAATGGCCAAATGGGAACGGATGGAAGTGTAATGGCCGGGCCAAGAAGACAATTAATTGTTAAGCAAATCAGGCAGCGAGTGGAAATCGAAGTCAGTGGCTTCTATGGGTGATCAATCGGGCGCTGGTTCAACTTTGACACCTTTGTTGACAAATAAAGCCGCCCCGCAGCCCCGAGAGATGGATGAATTTATGTAAAGCTTACTTTATCGCCAAATGCGGCAAGGTCAGGGCGCAGACAATGCGAACAAACGAGCTGCAGCCTGAATATCGCCACAGAGTGGCTAAGCCTCAATCGAACGATGATTTTCAAAGGCGTCGAGCCACAATGGCCACAATGGGAGGCGGGAGAGCCAGCCATATATATATGCATACATATAGTATGTGGCGCATATGGTAATTAAGTCGAGGAAGTAAATTGCACTTCAGCTTACGATTATGATGGGGCAAAGACAATGTACTCGAAACCATCTCTCCGGCGGTAGGCGTGCTCTCCAGCAGCCAACGTATGACATAATCCCCACCAGCCGAAGCTGCAGTTGGAGCTGGAGCTGGAGCTTGAGCTGAGAGGGAGCGGGAGCGTCTAACGGCGCCCCCTCTTTCTTCTGCAGAAGGCCAGAAGGCCTCGCTTTCCGTCGGTTGTGGAAAATGTGAATCGAACAATGTGGTCAAGACATGCAACAAACGCGAATTGAAACGAAATCGAAAGTTGCATGCATGCAACGAAAGCGAGAAAATATTTGCTATCGTAACGAGTCTCGGATTATAAGGTGCCGAACATGTTTGTAAAGGTCTTGCAATCGATTAGAAATATTGAATTATGATAAAACGTTTTAATATAATAACCTATATTTAATACAACTCCATTAAAATATCTACAAAGATAATCCAATTCAACAAATGATTGAAAGTTGGCATTTATAAATAGGTTTGTTTAATTTGTATTAATATTTTCAATTAAGAAGCTCTCTTAAAGTAGTTTACTTAAATAAATATCTCAAAAATAATATTTTCCATAGTTTATATGTAGACTTTCTTCATGAATTTATTAGTTATGCAGTAATAAAGATATACCACTGTTATGTTACGCACCTTAAACTTGTATTTAGACTTTAAGTGTGATTTATTTTTATATATATGTGCAAATATAGTATACCCGATATGTGTGCCAAACCACAGCTGACTGAAGACCCATTGACATAATAACGAGGAAGGTAATCGGACTCGGACCAGACCCCGCCTCGGCCTGATACCACTTGGACTGGTGGTGTTACCGGCGATGGAGCTGGTGGCGGTATTAATTACCCAGCAATCGGAGTGGAATTGAGCGAGTGGAGTGAAGTGGAGTGGCCCAACTGTAACTGCCTTTGTCTTAGGTTATGGTTGGTGACCAGCCACTGCGTATGTGGAGCAGTGACACAACCGAATGACCGACTGACACACTCTCCTGGCGCAGTCGGACCTGTCTGGGATCGGTTGAGTGACATAATGACATAATGCGCAGGCGAATGCAAAAGGATGCGGACTACAGTCACTAGTCAGCAAAAGATAAAGCTGTCCAAAAAGAAGCAAAGAGTGGGTGTCAGACAGTAAGGGGATCAACGAAATAATTTAATTCATCATTCAAATATATATTTCCTTAAAATTGACTATACAATACTGATGCTAAAATAATACTTGTTATATATACTAAACAATTACCTTAAATGTTTGTGTTTGGTAATGCTTTCCTTAAAATAAAGTTATTCCTTGGTTTTCCTATAAAAGTCTACCCCTAAATACCCGATTTTAAATTAGTCAATCAAAAAAATAACAACGCAGGACAATCTCTTAATCAATAAAAGCAGCCTAGAAACAAGTGCATAATCATTTGCGATTACCATTAAAATAGCATTGAAATGAAGACCGGCAACAAAGCAAACAGCTCATCACTTGAAGTGGCCCGAAGGCGGCTCATCCACTCGGGTATTATTCAATTACCAGCCCGAAAATGTGGTGCCTGCTGCTGATGTTGCCGCTGCGGTTTCTCAAGCCTTTTACGTGCACTGACTTGCAGCGGCAACAAGAAGCGAAAAGCGGCAGCTGACGGTAGTCGAATTAAACAGCAAAATGGCACGCATCCATAGACCCTCGTCTGGTGTGCCACCGGGCCCCGGCCATTCGCGGAGTCTCCTCTTGATATTGCAATCTTATTACCCGTCCGGGGAGAGTTTTACGACTTTTAAGAGTCTTTTGCAGCGCCCATTTAAATACATAGTTGTTACGACTCAATAAATACTGTTAATTGTTAATGAAAAATGATTAAGGGGATCTTTAGACAGTACTTGTATTTGCCACTTAAAATTACCTGATTAACTAACTGATTAACTAATATTGTAACTATAATCTATATATTAATTGTACTTGTTTTGCTTTATTGTTTAAAAAGTGTCAAACAGTGATCAGCAGTTCTGACTCAGCTGACTCGCGACCAGGGGAAATGGTTTTCCATTCCGTTTGAAAAAATATCATAAAAAGAAACAGTTGCTGTAATTGCATTTCATTGTTTAGCTTTAATATAAAATACATTGAAAAACCATGACTTCAAAGGAGTTTTAAAAAAAGAACAAGTCTTTAAGTTATGGCGCTTTAATTACTTATTTGTTTTCCTATTTCTCTAATTTGAGTTCTTAACTTTCTTAGTTACTCTTTTATTCTTCGCCTAATATAATCTTCGATAAATTAAATTGCAGCCGAAAAGTTTCAGTTTATAAAAAGGAGAAGTAATTAATGTTGAAGGGTATACAAAGATTGGTCTTTTGCCTTCGAATACCGTTCTGGCTTTTCTTTTTTTATTTTCTGCGCTGATGGTGGCGCTGCATTTGGCGGTTGGCTGCGTCGACTTCGCGCCTCCGAAAGGCAGCGGAGCCAGTGGACCGCCGAGGGCAGGGAAGGCGGCGGGCGGGAAGCTCACGAAAAGCATAGTGCGACTCAGGCCGCTCACCATTCGCTGCGCCGCATGTGTTTTGGGCTATTGCGATTGTTATTACTGCCGCCGATCCAATCCGATCCGATCCGATCCGACCTGGTCTTCGGCTTGGCTTGGCTCGATGGTCGCGCATTCGCTTCGTGCATCCATTCATTCGGCGTGGAACTATAAAAGTGCGCGCAGGCGCTGCAGTTGGCATCATTAAACCGTTAACCGTCGAACAGTCTACAGCCCAGTGTGTACGGAACGTGTGAACTAGTGATCAATAGTAATCCCTCCACCAAACGGGATCAGTTCTAGCTCAGCTGACTCACGACCAGGGGAAACGGATTTCCATTCCCGTCCATCGAAGGATTAACGCAGCAGCATGAAGTTGATGGTACGTATCCGAGGACAAGACAGTGGAGTGACTAAAGGGACGCAAGAATATCCCAGTTTGGGAATAATTATAAACATTTTGGACTTAAAACTTGCAAGATCAATGGATCTGAAAGCGATCTTAGCTGCAGTAATGTAAAGTAAAGATATTTTATGTAAAATGCAGTTAAAGTAAATGGAAATAACAGTTTTTAAAACATATATCCCTAGAATTTCAATAATTAATTATATATGCTGGACTATGTTAATGTCACCTTTCAATATCTATCACAAAAGATTTTAAATGCTTAATGCAATTTCTGAGAACTCTATAAGTTCAGTTCCAATTTGAAAGTTGCAAGCAACTTTACAAGGATGTTAAATGCCTAAGCCAAGACTCTGAGATAATAACCCATCTAATCATTGCTTTAATTCACAGCGCACAGCGACATCGCTAGCCCTGGTTGTACTCCTGGCCAGCAGCTACGTCCAGGCGGAGGCTGAGAAGGCCGCCGTCGAGGAGAAGAAGGCTGAGCCCGAGGCCAAGCCCGCGGAGGCAGCGGCCAGTGAGGACACCACCAAGTCGAAGCGCGGGCTGCATCACTACGAGGACTACCACCACCACCACGTGCCCCACTTCCCGGTGCACGAGGAGAAGACACTGACCGTTATCAAGAAGGTCCCCGTGCCCGTGCCCATCGAGAAGATCGTGCACGTGCCGGTGGAGAAGCACGTCCATGTGCCCGTTAAGGTGAAAGTGCCCAAGCCGTACCCGGTCGTCAAGCACATCCCCTATGAGGTTAAGGAGATCGTGAAGGTTCCATACGAGGTGCCTGCTCCGTACCCAGTCGAGAAGAAGGTTCACTACCCCGTCCATGTGCACTACGATCGCCCCGTGCCCGTTAAGGTGGGTTTGGGAGTCAGAAAACCAAGCCGAGTAAGGTCCTAACTTGCTAACTTTTCTGTTGTAGGTCCATGTGCCCGCTCCGTATCCAGTTGAAAAGAAGGTCCATGTCCCCGTGAAGGTCCATGTGCCCGCCCCCTACCCCGTGGAGAAGGTTGTCCACTACAACGTGGAGAAGCACGTGCATGTCGACAAGCCCTACCCTGTGGAGAAGGTGGTCCACTACCCCGTCAAGGTGCCCGTCGAGAAGCCAGTGCCCCACTACATTGACAAGCCTGTTCCCCACTACGTGGACAAACCAGTGCCCGTGCCCGTGATCAAGAAGGTGCCGGTGCCCGTCCATGTGCCGTATGACCGCCCCGTGCCCGTGCACGTCGAGAAGCCAGTGCCCTATGAGGTCAAGGTCCATGTGCCCGCCCCCTATCCAGTCATCAAGGAAGTACCCGTGAAGGTGGAGAAACACGTTCCCTACCCTGTCAAGATCCCCGTGGAGAAGCCCGTCCATGTTCACATCGAGAAGCACGTCCCGGAGATCCACGAGAAGCACGTCAGCTACAAGGAGCCGGAGTTCGTCCACAAGCACATCGAGGAGGACCACCATCACGCCCCCATCCACCATCATCACTCGCACCCCATCGTGGAGCATGAGCACGAGGTGGAGCATGATTTTGCCTCTCATGATTATCATTCATATC
The DNA here is from genome assembly GCA_008042575.1 of Drosophila watanabei. Taxonomy (NCBI): domain Eukaryota; kingdom Metazoa; phylum Arthropoda; class Insecta; order Diptera; family Drosophilidae; genus Drosophila; species Drosophila watanabei. The sequence continues at coordinate 4,566 of VNJS01011906.1, read as the reverse complement.
ACGGCTACTAAACGGTGAAATGAACTCTCTCTTTCTCTCTTTTCCGCCTCTTTCGCTTTTCTTTGCAGCATTGAGAACGGGAACGGGATGGCTAGCTAAACTCTTCCATTTCCACTATATTTCCCAAAAAGCAACCGAAACCATAGCCACAGCCACAATCATAAACCATTACCATAACCATAGACCATAGACCATAGACCATTCCCCCTATCCCAGCACTCCATATCATATTGTCCCCGGAAAACTTTGCTATGCAGAACGTGATAAACGACAGAGATTCAGAGAACCAGACGAGAAACAGACGAACTTAGCTTTTAGACCGAACTCTCTTCTAGCCGTAAGCCATAAGACACAAAAAGGAAACCCTGAACCGTTGACAAGACCCGTGAGCAATGTGAACGAGTGAATTGTAAAGGAACTTTAGATTTAGACCTTCAAAGCGACACATTTGGGCCGCTCTGGCCACACAACGATAACGAGAACGAGAACTGTAACTAGAACAAGATCAAGATCTAGGAAAGAACACCAGCCCACTCCCTCCCCTCCAAGACACTCGATCGGACACACACACAGTTGCAAGATCCCAGGATCCCAGGCTTGTTGTGCTGCGACGACGATGTGGATTGTTGGACGACGGATTCGACACCGCCTGGGTGCATCATCGACGTGGTTGCCGCTGCTGTTTTGTCCTCCAGCCGCGGCCCTCCCTCTTCTGCTCTGGTCCGCCCGACTCGTGCACCCGGTCCGGTTCCCAAGTGAGGTCGGTCGGTCCCAGGACCGATCGGCCCAGTTGTGTGCAGCGTCCCAGCGTTGCGAGCGTGTGATAAGACTTCTGATAGCGTTTAAGCTCGTGCGATATTCGATATTCGAGATAGGAGACCCCTATTTAAGTCAGTTTGTAAACGAACGTATTGTATTAGTTTTTGTAATGTTCTCCGCTACCTAGTTTGTAATATGTCTATGTAATGTTGCTTGTTCTTAGAAGCAAACGAAACGGATTTATAAAAAGTACTTAATTTACCAAATATCCTTTGACTCTGTATAAAAGCTAACAAAAAAAAAAAAATCTCATACAAAATGAAGCTGATGAATGATACACAATCAAATAAATGAAAAAAAAGTGATCAAAACGAAAATTCAATTGATTTTTATTATCCCTGCACCTATATAGTACATCTTAACTATCATCTACAATTTAATGCAATTATATAGCTAAATATTAGTATTTGTGATACTAATGACCTCAAAAATTCCAGGAATATATAAAATTAAGGGGATTAAACAGAAATTCTGACGTTGCATTTAATATTCACAGTAAGTACTGCCTCCCTATGATCTTATTTACTTCTACAACAATTATAAGGCACAATGCTTCAAGCTTATTATTCAATTAATTTCTAAGAAGCTTTAATTTCCATAGCCATATCATTAATTACAACGAGTAAAAGAAAATAATGCAACAAGTATTTGTCTAGGACAACCTTAGTAAATATATGTATTTAATCGAATAATTGATACCTAACAAAATTGCACATTTTAAATGGGAAGTCAACCTTTTGAGTCATGATTTTATATTAGATTGTCATTGGATTTTGTTATGTATTAAAGACAAAGTCTAAAGAAATGTCAAGCACCCATTCGCCTTTCCACTCTACAACAAAATGTATCCATTAATCTACATTTTCCTTAGTTATCATTAGCCAATTTTGGCAATCTGTTAATAGGACAAATCCACTTTCGCTTAGCGTTTAAATCAAATATGGGCACGACAGACGCGGAGGGCAGAGAGGCAAATCAAGTCGTTCCTCCTCTATTGCCCATAAATGTCTTATCTAATTTTCAAATGAGGTAAACATCGCCTTGCATTCATAATTGCATATTCAAAGTGTCTCGCCCACAGAGAGACAGGCCGAGCGGGGACGGGGACGGGGACAGTTCAACATGTTTATTACATTTTCCACACCATCACTTTGCTTTCCACGAGCTCCAGCTCGAGCTCCAGCTCTGTGCACTCGTGGCCATTTCCTAGCGTTTATTTTGCGGTGTGGGCATTGCTTTTTATTAGCACCCGCGAGGGGTCTGGTTTTTTGGTCTCGGGCCCGGCTTGGCTCTTTGCACTCCTTTTGCCTTCTGCGGCTGCCTGCTTGTTGCATCGACCACAAAGATTGGGTTTCAATTTGCATTTTCGGCTCCATTGAAGCCGCTGCAATTTCAGACTGGGCCAAGCAAAGTGGGCCACGGATTTATCACGTTTTTCCTCAGTCGGTTTGTAGGACATGTGCCGCTAACCGATATTTGAGCCGGAGCCCCGTCGAGTCGCGAGCTGAGGCCCAGCTCGCTTTTATTACCATATTGGGGCTAACTCTCTCGGTGGCCAGTTGTTTCTGGTAGCTTTGTTTATGTAACTCTAACTGTAACTGTAGCGTTTGCAGTTTATTGATTATGCAATAAATAATCGCCAGCACAATGCCCGGACTGGCGTTGTTATCCTCCATCCTCGCCGCCCCCTCCTTCCTCGCAGAGTGTGTGGCTAATGCCAAAAGAATGGCTGCAATAAAAATCTGGCTAATGGCTCTAATGGAGAACTGAGCTTACACTTCATTATTTCAACAATATTGAAGTGGAGCCTGTCTACTCCCAGGAAAATCTTTAGTAGAAACGAGCTATAAAAAACTGTCTTATGAAAAAGAGTTGCACACTTTTTCATAGCTTTTTATAACTCGTTTGCTTTGACTTCAATATTGACATTAAACGTTAAAGAATCGGTTATATTTTTTCAATAATAAAAAAAAAAATTAATACTAAAAAATATATGAGCATATATTTAGTAAATCACGCACAGATCATGTTTGTCAGAGGATAGGCCAATTATGGAGTCTTTAGCTACTTTTCTACCAATAAAACTGTTTTCAGACTTGAGAATTATTCACTTTTCGCTACATAAATAAACATATTTTTACTGGGTTTTCATGGGGTACAAGGGTACTATAACATTGCGCCAGCAGAGAATTTATATAACATCTCAGAATACAGTATTTCTGCAACATCTATATTTGTGTTGGCAGCCCTAAATGTTTCACAACATGTTCCTAGCAACAATTGCCCTTTTTTGATGTTGTGCAATATGTTATCAACACCATTTGTCTTTTTAAGCAACATTTCCTTCGGCCTTCCGCCCTGTTTTATTTCAGTTTTTCACAAATTTGAGCCATTATTATATTGATTTTAGCCATAAAGATTCATAAGCTTTTCTACTTGTTTATGTATTTATTTGTTTTTAACTTAATGACATTTTTCTTCAGTGAAATAATGCATTTCAATATGGAAACTTTGACAACAAGCTATTTTTAAATAAAAATGTTTGGAATTCAATTTTATTACAATTCTATTTTCCACCAACTGAGCTTTACATTTTAAATAATATATTCTAAGCATCCTGAAGGCAAATATGCCTTGGGTAAGACAAAGATACATATATAAGCAAGAGTTTACTTGATTTAAGTTTACAATTAAAGATACCACCTCTAATTGTACTAATAATGTTTGGAAGACGAAAGAAAATCCGAGACTGGATATATTTCATTTACTAGGTCAGTCGTTCAAATTAAATCAGTCTAGACTGCGCAGTTAAATTCGGTTGCTGTCTGCATTTTCGTAACAGTTTTCGTCCGGGCTTATTTAAATGATGGCCAACTAAACCCGCTTCGCCCGGTGGCAGCAGCCATGTGGAAAGTGAATGCGGGAAACGCTACCGACATGTGAGTTTTCAGTTTCATTTCATTTTCTTTTGCGCAGAGTCAGAGCTAGTTTTATGTGTGTGTGTTGGCCATTATGTGATGTTAGTGGGGCAGCTTTATGGCCGGTTCGACGATCCCCGCGATCGCGACGCGTAATCGCCGGCAATTTGACGGAAAATATTTGAAATCGTGTGTAAATTGTAATCAGAAATTGCAAAATTAATACCATGGCGCAGCTTTGCGTTTTAATTGCCATGGTTATGTAGTAAATTGTATTATCAATTGATAAAAATCTCTTAATAAAGAACTTTTCAATGACTTGACTCACTTGATATAGGGAATATTGGCTGGTATGTGGTACTTGGCCCCCAGATCAAAATCCTTTTCAGAGCGTAAGACTGGAGGCTTTATACCCGAGTATTTTTCTCTGTAAATAGAAAAAAAAAATAATAATAATCCGGGCACTTCATTACCTTTAAAACTTACCGCAAATTCCAGTAATGGCAATTCATGGTTCGCTTATTCGCATTGCCACTAAAGACATCATAACGCCAGTTGTCCAGGGATAATGCAAAAGGTAGAAAAGCTACCTGTAAGGATAAAGAAAATCAACACATGAAAATGATTATCTTATTGAACTTTTTTTCAAAATTTTGGAATAATCTTTATATGCGTGCAACAAACAAGGATTTTGCCACAAAATTTAGTAATTCTAGCTCTGGTAGCATTAAAAAACAAGAAAGAAAGCTAACTTCGGCACGCCGAAGTTTGTATACCCTTGCAGATTTCAATTGCATTAATTTAAATTTAACTCTATCTAATATAAAAT
>VNJS01011904.1:0-12411 GCA_008042575.1 Drosophila watanabei | reverse complement strand
ACTGGCCCAAAAATCCGCACTTAGACCTGGATGAGGAAGTCTTGCGTCAGGAAACGAGGAAGACAGCGGTCGGACTGACCGCTGCTGTGCAAACTTCACGTTTGCTGGATGTCATCGAGGGATTTTCGTCACACCTCGAACTGTTTAGGGTGTTTGCTTATATGTTCCGCTTTATAAGAAAATGCAAAGACAAGAGTATAGTTTTCAAAAAACTCTGTCTCCGACTGACTACATTGAAGCTTTTCAGAAAATCGTTAAAATAGTACAAAAACACGAGTATCACATAGAAATTGAAAAAATTCATAAAGGCGCCAAGGTCGGCCCAAGTCTTCAGCGTTTGAACCCTTTCATTCATGAAGATTTCGTTGTTGCGAGTTGGGGGGCGACTAGCTAACGCTCGTATATCGTATGATTCCAAGTTTGCCTTGCTGTTGACGAAACGCTCCCAATTTATACAGAGCTACGTCCGGCATCTGCACCATTCAAATTTTTATGTCGGTCCACGAGCACTAGTGAGCATCCTACGAAAGCGTATTTGGACCGTAAACGCTCAGGAACTCTGCAGTCAGACAGTTCGATCATGTGTGCGCTGCTTTAAATGCAAGCCTCGACTGATGACTCAAATTATGGGAAATTTACCCGCAGATAGACTCCGTGCTCTCCGCCCATTTGCGATATGTGGCGTTGATTTTTGTGGCCCTGTCTATACGACATTAAAATTAAGAGGAAGCCCTCCGTACAAGTCGTACATTGCCTTGTTTGTTTGCTTTGCGTCCAAAGCGGTTCACTTAGAAATTGTTTTAGATCTAAGCACTGACTCCTTTTTATTGGCTCTTCAAAGGTTTATTGGTCGCCGAGGATGTCCCCAGACAATACACTGGGACAACGCGACGAACTTAGTCGGAGCAAGTCGCCACTTCCTGGCTCTTCGCGACAAGATCGAGGAGCAGGCAGACGCGATTCGCGAATTCGCATCAAGAAGCGGATGCGAATTTGCGTTCACACCGCCTCGGGCTCCGCACATGGGCGGGCTATGGGAGGCAGGTGTCAAAACTGCCAAGCACCTACTCCTAGCGCGCTCCTCAACGCGGAAGAGCTGGGAACAGTGCTCGTCGGAATCGAGGCCGTAATGAACTCGCGGCCTCTCGGAGCAATGAGCCAAGACCCGAGCGACATAGAGGCTCCCGGGCACCTGCTGACAGGCGGGCCGCTCCTCGCAGCACCAGCAGTCCGGACCCCGGACCAGGCGGGTCTCAGTTGCTTGCGGCGATGGCGGCTTGTCTCGTCAGTCAGGCAAACGTTCTGGCGGCGATGGTCCCGGGAGTATGTCCTGGGCCTACAAATTCGGGGCAAGTGGCAAATACAGGAGGAGAACGTAAAGGAGGGACAGCTCGTCGTCGTCGCCGAAGACAATCTTCCGCCTCAACAGTGGCTCCTGGGACGGATCGTGACGACCCACGCAGGAGAGGACGGCATGGTCAGGGTCGTCGACATTAGGAAGACCGATGGAGCTGTTCTTCGGAGAGCTGTCCACAAGGTGGCGCCACTACCAGTGGTTTAAAGCCGTGCAGGCTTTCAACGGGGCCGGTGTTGGATCATTTGATGCTGATGTACGCAGATGACGTAAAACTATGTTTGCCACTGACGAATTCAAACTCTCATACGCATTTGCAAACTGACTTAAACAATATGTTGTCCTGGTGCAACAACAATTTGTTATTCCTTAACAACTCCAAATGTAAATGTATGTCTTTTTTTCGAAAAAATTTTTTCATTGCTAATTATTCACTCACATTTACTCAGTTAATGACCTTGGAGTTCTGTTTATGAGAAATTTCAAGACCTTATTGAATCAGTTCAGAAACTATTCCTTTTGTTTGCTCTACGGGGACTTATCTGGGAACCACATCGTCATCTCCCCTCCTATAACGACAGGCTGCGTCTTCTGTGCCTGCCCTCGCTGAAGGACCGTCGGACCTGCCACGGAGTGATGTTCCTTCACAAACTCATTAATGGTCACATTTCGTCGTCGTATCTGTTAAGTCAGTTGAGTTTCTCGATTCCTTCAAGACCTTCGCGTTATTTTCGACCGATTGTACTAAATGTGTGTAAATCTTACTTTGAGATGCACGACCCTTTCCGCGTTTTATGTACGGTCTATAATGATTTATATTTTTTATTACATGTTAATCTGTCCCTTGATGTAAACAGTGATATTATTTTAAGACACCTATCCTTGCCTCTGCCCACCTGATGTGAGTCGGAGCATATCGTTAAAAAACACTCCTTACCCGGTCAGAGGTAAGGGTACGGTTTTACAATGGCAGAAATTTGCTATTTTCTAAATAAATAAATTTGAGTTTTATTTTGAATTTGTATTTTTTGTTTTTATGAAGTCTAGTGTAAGCTAGTGTATGGCGAAGGCGGGAGCACAATAAAGCTCTCTCTCGCTCATTGCGAATTCGCCCCGCCTTCGCCAACCGTCGTCAAGCTAGGCTTTAAGGTCTCTTGTGTAAAATATAAGAATGGTCGAAAAATTGAGTTCAGATCGAACGCACGTCTTTTCGTTATCGTCTTGCCAAATAAAATAATTTCTTGCCACAAAGTTTTCGGTTTTTGATTCTAACAAACTATTTAGAAATTTCAATTACTTTCCTAATAGATTGTAGTTCCGATCTTCACCCGATGTCAGCACGGTATTGACCCTTGCTTCTTCCTCGGCCTCTAACTGAGGCGGCCAATTCTCTTTTGCTTCTCTTAGTCAACTTGGCCCATTCCACCAAAGATCAAAATTCACTAACTCGCTCGAGGCAATTCCTCTCGTGATTCCATTTTATATCTGTACCTCCTCGAATTTCATCAGTTCTTCGTTTAATAAATTTATCTTTGCTTTGACCACTTCTAATCCAAGTTATGGTGGAATTGTCAATAGAATCTTAAATTTTTTGAATAAGCTTATACATCAAATGTGTTGCACACAGTTCCAGTTTCGGAATCGTTTTCCTATTAATATTGTAACTGAACTTCTTATTTTAGCATATACTATTGCAGCATACGCTTTTTCCGATGCGTCGGCAAAACCGTGAATTTCAACCCTGAAATCTCTTTTGCTTTGGATCCATCTTGGTATCCTGATTTTTTCTAGTGCTGGAAGTTTCTCTTTGTAGTTTGCCCATTCCTGAGCATCATCATTAGACAATTCTTGATCCCAGCTATTCTCAGAAAGGCAATGCTTCTGCACAAAAAGTTTTCCAATAATAGTTACTGGAGCTAGCCATCCAAAGGGATCATAAATTTTTGATAATGTAGACAGCACAGTTCGTTTATTTTCTTTATTGGTATGGCTGCTATGTTAACGCAAAATTTGAACTCATCCCGTTGGGGCTCATTATCTTTAATACGTATTATCTTGTTGTCCCCAGTATCTTCTACAATTTTTTGTATTTCCTGATTATTCGAAATCCATTTTCTTAGATTCAGATTAACTGACCTGAATTCACTGGGAATTTCTTTTATAATATTTATAGCTCCTTCTATTGAACTGGCTCGGTCATCCATATAAAAGTCGCTTCTAATTATATTCCCGATTTCTTCATTTTTACACTTGTCTGCTATATCTACTAGTCTGTATCAACTGCTTCTCACCACTAAAGTCTGTTTCAACTGCTTCTCACCACACGTACTGTCTGTTTCAACTGCTTCTTACCACACGTACAGTCTGTTCCAACTGCTTCTCACCACTACAGTCTGTTTCAACTGCTTCTCACCATTACAGTCTGTTTCAACTGCTTCATCACCACTACAGTCTATTTCAACTGTTTCACACACATATCAATGCCATTTCATTCATTCTCATATAAACTCAACTCATTACCGTCGATATCCAGCTCGCTTGGTACCTGGTACCTTGGTACGTAAATTCGCATGGGGATATTTGTACTGTCGCTTACTCGTGATAGACTTTAATTTATAACGATCATTGTCTAAGACTTCCGTTGTTATATAGGGTCCTCGGTACTTCGGGTCTAATTTGGTTTGTTGACGCTGACAATTTTTAAGTAACACGTAGTCTATTTGTTAAACTTAACAATTTTTGCTTTGCCTTTGTCAAATCTGTTTCTGTCATATTGTGCTGCAAGTAACATATTCCTCCTAGCGTCCGACCTTTGTTTATCCAAATTAACCTCAATCTCATCGCCACAAATAGGAACCAAGCCCAGTGGACGTGAACACTTGCCAATTAATAATTCCAATGGACTCGATTTCGTAACCCGATTGACTGTACAATTTAATGCTAACTGCACTTCTCCTAAGGCATCCTGCCATGATCGATCACTAGATTCTACTACTGTCAATAAATTTTTCAAAGTACTCATAACTCTCTCATAGCTCAACTTGACCATTGGCACGGCTAGCATCAGTTGCTATTAAGTGAAGCTGAATTTTTTGAGACGTACAAAAGTCAGCAAATTTAGCACCAGGAAAATCCTTCCCTGATCCGCTACCAAACGACTAGGCACACACTTTACAGCTTTAATACAACTATCTGAATCTAATTTGAAAGTATGATAGTGAACATATTTTGTAAAACCATCTATCTACACAGGCTGGCGAAAATTCTTCAACTGAACCCTTCACGAGGGCGCCGGCTGGGCAATGGGCACTGTATTATCCCGGATATCGGGTAATGCACTGTCGCATGCTCCGTCCGCGGTAATACAGTGTTTAACTAAAGCTACGGCTCAATTCCTCCTGCCCAAAAAGCCGGAGGAAATGAACCACTAGCCATGTTTGGAGGTGCCTTGGCGGCAGGCATAAAACGCAAGTGGGTGGTTCCCCTGAAAAACAAACCACACTGGAGGTGTGACCGCTACCACCGGCGGGCACGGAGGGGAGCAATCCCCTTTGTGATGATGTAACGGGAGCAGGTCATGTCGGTTGCAAAGCTACTGCCACTATAACGACGCAAGGGAAGCTAAGCCGCTCAGGTGCCATAGTCGATACAGACTCGGACCTGGAGAGCGTATAGCTCTCTAAAGAAGAGGAGGAGAGCCTTCTCCGCTCGCCGAAACCAGGCACCAGCTCCCCCCGTTGGAACGGGCTAAAGCGCGGAAGCGAGGGGATGAGGCAAAGGCGCAATGGCTGCCCTTCGCATCCAGAGCCAGCTCGAGGAAAAAAGCCGCCCTATCCCCAGAGGAGAAGGCAAAGCTTACCTGGGCCGAGGATCGCGGAAGGCAGGCTTCATTACGCCAAACTCCCCCATATGACCTCAACGGGCTGATTCGCTAATAAGGTGGAGGAGATGCTTGCCAACAAAAGGCAACGCTCAACCGAGAGCGCCTTTATGGACGCAGAAGGCAGGACCTCCCTAGAAAGCGAAGAAGCCCAACACGAAGCCCGCCGAAGTTAGTGAGGTGACCAAACGTGGCACTAATTGACAGAAGCGATGAAAACGGCAAGATGTCCAAACCGCGGTGGAAGACGGTACATGCGCGGCTCGTTGAGTCATTGCTTGCACGGATGGAGGAAGATTCCGAAGCTCCCATGCACACTTTTGATGGTGCCGGGTGGCTGAATGGGGTCAAAATCCTGAAGTGCATGGTTGACCCGACGAGAAAGTGGCTGACGCAAGCGGTCTGCCAACTGGAGGCACCGTGGGAGGGAGCCAAGCTGGAGGTGGTGGATAGGCAGCTAATCCCGTCCATCCCAAAGGCGAAGGTACTCTTCCCCATTGCAATCCATAGGGACCAGGCGCTGAAGCTGCTACAGCGTCAGAATCCTGACATCCCGAACGCGAATTGGAAGGTTTTGCACCTCGCGACCCCGTTACCCAAAGAGGGGGGCCAAAGCGCAGACCTCCAAATCGACAAGGAGGCTGAAGACATCCTCTATCCTAGATACGGGAAGATGGCGTGGGGCATGCATGGGCATGGGTGGCGTATACCTGTACCTCAAAAAGCGCCATCCCGGGGATAGGGATATTCACACCCTGAAGGCAGGCGAGGTGGAGAAGGACCTAGGTCTGGAAACCATCGTGGATGCCGCCCAGGAAATGACGCTGGCCGAGACCGATAAAGAAGAAGGCGGTGACCTGACGCTAGCAGGCTCCTGGCTCCTGATAGCCATAGAGCAAGGGTCCGCCGATATAGCTTTAGTCCAAGACCTATGGATTGCCTCTGGTAATACTGTTGCCGGACTGAAGTCCTCAAACTAAAACGTGTTCTATTCACCATCGGTAAGCAGAAACAGAACCGCCGTACTTGTACGGAAGGGTCTACACGCTAACCTTATGTCTCATTACAGCTCTGATGACCTGACTGTAGTGATGCTTGAGAGCGAGAAGAAGCGCCTTCTGGCAGCCTCCTGCTACATGGCACAGAACAGGACGGCCCCACCGGAAGAACTCAGGAGCCTGGTAGAAGCCAGCCCTAACGACCAGCAACTGATCGTGGGTGCAGACGCCAACGCACACCATTGCGTGTGGGGGATGCCCCAATATAAACGACAGAGGTGATTCACTCTTAGACTTCATTCTTTCTACTAACCTATGTATAGCAAACGTGGGGGAGGAACATACCTTTGTAGGCCCCACCTCTTCCAACGTACTACATTTAACAATCATAAAGGAACAGGGTACTATGGTATCAGAATGGAGAGTCCTTGAAAGACCATCCTTCTCAGATTATAAGTTCATACAGTTCCAGTATGAATTCGAACACTCTCCATAATTAACCATTTTTAAGAACCCCCGGAACACTAACTGGGGAAAGTTCAAAAAGGTAATCACGGCAAGGCTTGCCACTTCTCCGGGCACAGTAGAATTTGCGGAAGAAATAGAAAAGTCCCTAGAGACCCTCTCCAAGGAGCTACTATACGCGTATAAAGCATCATGCCCGACATCAGATATGAGGAAACGGACCAAGCCACCATGGTGGAACAGGGACCTTTCACTCCGACGTAATAAACTCAAGGAATTCTTCAAAATCGCCAAGACGGGGCGATGAGGAATACAAAGCCCTACTTAGGGACTACAAGAAGGAAATACGCAAGGCGCAGAGAAACTCCTGGAGAAACTTCTGCTCCAATAAAGAGACTGCCCCAGAAACGGCTAGACTCAGGAAGCTGCTATCAAAGCAGCCAACCATACAAAGTCAGCTGAAACGCGATAATGGACAGTGGACTGAGGGCAGCGAAGAGGCCCTAACAGCACTAATGCAAGCTCACTTCCCATGGTGCACTGAGGTACCCGATGCCAATAAGCATCAGGACCTAAACACTGGAGAAGAGCATCTCCCAATAGATCTGATATCCTCTAGAAGAATCTACTGGGCTATAGACTCCTTTACGGGGATAAAAGCACCTGGACTAGACGGAATATTCCCAGCCATGCTACAGGTGACCAAAGAAGTGATCACCCCATGGCTACACTCTATATACTCAGCTTGCCTAAAAACGGGCTATATCCCTATCCAATGGAGAACCTCTCGGATTGTCTTCCTGCCTAAACCAGGAAAGTGCAGCCATGTTAGTCCCAAGGATTACAGACCGATAAGCCTCACCTCCTTTCTACTCAAGACGCTAGAAAACTGCTGGACCTATACATCAGGAACGATGTGGGAAGACTACTGTCGACCAACCAGCACGCCTACACGAAGGGTAAATCGGTGGAGACGGCACTACATTCACTAGTAGCCACCATTGAGAGAGCCCTACACAACAAAGAATATGCTCTCGGAGTGTTTGTGGACATATCCGGAGCATTTAACAATGTTAGTACAAACGCAATAATGGATCGCCTAGAAGCGAACAACACGCCACCCGCCATCATCTCGTGGATAAGAAATCTTCTAAGTTGCAGGCGGGTACAATCCGACTGGGGTACCGCCTCCATGGTGAGAGGAGCGCACAGAGGCACGCCGCAAGACGGTGTCCTATCGCCCCTCCTATGGAATCTGGTGGTAGACGACCTAATCAAGAGATTCGAAAGGAAAGCACCAAAGATAACAGCCTATGCGGATGACATAAGCATAATTATCACGGGAGTATGTCCATCGACCCTCAGCTCGATTATGGAATAAACGCTCAAGGAGATATGTGAGTGGGCGGACAAGGTAGGACTCAGTATCAACGCGGATAAGACGGACCCCATTCTCTTCACCAAGAGATACAAGGTACCGCGATGGATCCCCCCCAAAAATTAACACGACTAGGCTGACCCCGACAACACAGGTCAAGTACCTCGGCATTGTGCTAGACAGCAAGCTGACATGGAGACCCAATGTATTGGAGAGGGTGAAAAAGGCCACCATAGCGCTATACGCATCCAAGAAGATACTAAGCTGCACATGGGACCTCTCGCCCGCTCTAATGCACTGGGTCTACATATCGGTGGTGCGTCCGACATTGCTGTATGCAGTCCTAGTGTGGTGGCAAGCCATGGAATAGAAGCCTAACAACAAGCTCATGGACAGAACCCAGTGGCAGGCACTGCTCTGCATAAAAGGGACGCTGAGGTCAACCCCTACAAAAGCACTCGAAACAATAATCAGAATCGATCCCCTCGACATCCACGCGCAACTGACAGCAAGAAAGGCGGCACAACGCCTGGTTGCGTCAGGAAATATGTCGCTACAAGGATTCGGGCACAGTTCAATTGGCCGAGACATGAGCAGTACATCTGACTACATGATACCAAGAACGTGCCAGGATGTGAAAACAACAACATTCATGAGACGTAACGACTGGAAAACAGGTCAGGACCGTGGGCAACATCTCAACATATACACCGACGGCTCCAAAATGGAAGGAGGAGTAGGAGCGGGCATATAATGTACGGACCCTGAAATGAGGCTGTCGTATAAGCTACCAAGTCAATGCAGCATATTCCAGGCGGAAGTATTCGCCATCGGTAAAGCGGCAGAGCTTGCGCAGAGCATAAACCGTCCATATGAGGCGAACAATTTGCTCGTAGACAGTCAAGCGGCGATAAGATTCATGCAATCGTCAACGGTCAGTTGCAAAAGTGTACTGGCAAGCAGGGAGGCACTAGATATCCTGAGCACGACTAAGTCAGTGAGGATCAACTGGATTCCAAGCCACCAGGGCATTGATGGTAACGAAGCCGCGGACGAACTTGCAAAGGAAGGCGTCGGACTGGCAAGTGAAAGAACAGAAAACGTTCCGGTCTCCCTAAGAACGCTCCAAAATGAGCTAGAGGGACAGGCAAACGAAAGAGCAAAAAGCTGGTGGAGGAGAAATTCCACTACCTGCAAGTATCAAAGATCATGTGCAGAGAGCGCAACGAAAGACTCAGCAACTACGTGCTGCACCTTCCATGGAAAGATTGCAGACTGTTAGTAGGAATTCTCACAGATCACTGCCTGATCGCGACACATGCCGTCAAGCTGGGCATCACCGAAAACGTAAGCTGTCGGAAATCCGATGAACCTGGGGCAACCGAAATCCTGGAGCATCTCATCTGCAAATGTCCGACTGGCAGGCAACGAGTTCTACTATGTCTTATTAATTTTCCTATATAAAACATTTGCCCTCATCTCATATGTTGCCGCCAAATTGTCTGAAAGTTCACCTTCTTTTAATTTCCTTATTATGCATAAGATGTCCTGGTCTGGCTTTTGTTTAGCTTGAATCCAGTTTTCAGTGATGTTCATAAGTTCTACTCGTTTCTCAATAATCTTGTTTTCTATAAGTTAAGTCTGACTTGGTAATACATTTCTTGACAGGAAATCTACATGAACCATACGCTTCCCTTCGCGGTACTCTATATCAAAGTCAAAAACCTGCAAAAATTCCCACCAACGGTATACTCTAGCCGATAACTCGATCTTTGTTCTAGACGCTCGATATGAATTACAATCTGTAAAAAGAACAAACTTATTGCCATGCAAATAGTGTCTAAAATGCTTAACGGCATTGACAACTGCAAGGGTTTCCAAATCATACGATGTGTACTTGGACTCACAAGGAGTAGTTGCTTTACTGTAGTACTCCACAACATATGGCTTGCCCCCAATTCGATGCAACAATATGGCGCCGTAACCAATAGCACTAGCATCAGTATGTAACTCAATAGGAAATTGCGGATCGAATATTGTTAAAACTGGCTTACTTGTGAGAATATTTACAATTTGATTACGAATTACTTCATGCTCTTCTTTCCACTTAAAATCATGTTTCTCAGATGTTAATGCATATAGAGGTTTCATTAACTGAGCAAATCCGGACACAAACTGGCGAAAATATGAGGCCAACCCAATTAATTGTCTCACGGTAGTAATCGACCTGGGTGGTGGTAATGCTTTTAAAGCCTCTATTTTACGCAAATTGGGACGGATTTCACCAGCCTGTACTTCATATCCTAAATATTGCACAGTGCTTCTCAAAAATGAGCATTTGTCAACATTAAACGAAAAGCCTTGCTGTTGTAATACGGTTTCTAATCTATCTAAGGCCTCTTCCTTCGTGCGTGCCACTATCATAATGTCATCCATGTAAACAATAACAAACGAATACACTAGATCACCTAATGCTTTCATTACCGCCCTGAAAAACTGACGGAGCATTCTTTAACCCAAATGGCATTGCCAAAAATTCATATTGACCGTCCGGGGTCACAAAAGCGGTATATTCTATAGATTCGTTATGAACTGGCACCTGATAATATCCACAAGCCATGTCTAAGCAAGTGAAGTAATTAGCTCCTCGCAATCTAGCCAGCTGGTCAGATATTAAAGGCAAAGGAAACTTGTCAGCAATTGTGTTTCTATATAATTCACGATAATCTACACAGAGTCTAAAAGAGTCTTTTTCACCAATAATGCAAGGCTCGCATACGGTGAACAGCTAGCTCTTATTACATTATGCTCAATCAGCTCTTGAACTTTCGATCTCAACATTTCTCTTTCTTCGGGACTGAATCGATACGGTCGTCTTTGTACAGTTTTGGTCGGATCAGACAAACGAATTACCATTTCCCCTGTGCTTACACGAGAAAGCGGAGTACCCCGAAGAAACGATTTAGAATACTTTTTTAATAATTGTATTAGCTGATTTTTCTCTGGTTCGTTCAATTCAGTTTCAAGCTCATCAAAATTAAATTCGCTGTCAGATACAGCACAAGCGTTAATTTTTTTATCTTTTACAAACTCTACTCCTTTGCTTGAAACTACTGCAGAATATCCCTGAGCTAATATTTCGCGACCAATTACAATTTCATTTTTCATACAATCGTCATAAACTACATGAAACATTATTGCAAGAGAATTTCCATCAATTATTACGTTACTCTTAACCTGAATGGTACTAACTAAATTAGCATTACCTATACCACTAAGCGATACAACATTATTAAATCTCTTTCCGCTAAGCTTATGTGATAGGCTCTCTTTAATCAGGGAGCACTCCGCTCCGGAATCGAAAGTGATTGGAAACTTCTCACCTCCATGCAGCATGTCTGACTTCGGACCCTCCACAACTACTCTACTCGCTTATGTGTCCGAGATCCAGTTCCTTCTCCAGCAACACGCTTAGGACATACAGTTGAGATATGCCCAGGTTCGTGGCAAAGGTAGCATGTTAAATGAGTCTTCGGCTGTTATGTTGACCCCTGATCTGCTCCACGGTTCTCTCCAGATGATGAGGGCTTCTTCACTCAGCATTCCGTTCTTTTGTGCCCAACTTGACCACAGGAGTAACATTTAATTGTCATTGTCTTGAGACGTTTCGCATCTGGCTCCTCATTGACGAAGTTAGGCCGTTTTGCGTCCAACGAAAAAACTTGTAGCTCGGATTGCAGATCTCGCCTAGTGTGGATATCTGCTGTGTAAGCAACTCGATGCAGCCGACGGTCATGATTGGCCAAATGTCCCAGCACCACGGATGCAGCGATCTCCTCCTTGTCCATGTCACGCCATTTTGAGATGAGTGACGTCATTTTTCGACTGGCATAAACGGCGAGACTCTCACTGTCTGATGGTCGGCTTTTTAATAAATTGAGAATTGCCGCGGCTGGTGTCTCCATAGTTTCAAACCTCTGCTCGACAACCACTGCGAAGCGCTTCCTTCCAGACACTTTGTTAGGGCCAAAATTAACGCACTGCCTTGTAGCGAATTTTCGCTTAAAATGATGTCCACCGTAGCACACCACTGCATAGCATCAGCGCCAGCCACATCAGCATTAAACTTCGGCAACAGAATTTCGCCATTTTGTGAATGCCCACGAGTCGACGAATGCAGCGCTCCAGCTAAATTCAGAAAGTTCTGATTTTGCTGCTCCAACAGCAAACGAAATTGTTCTTGAAAAACGGCGGATATTGAGTTAGATCCCACTTCTGATATCGGCGAGGCGTCACTTTTTGTCCCAACGGCAGGATTGAAGATTTCCTGTTTGTT
>VNJS01011902.1:0-11209 GCA_008042575.1 Drosophila watanabei | reverse complement strand
GAACGGCGAAATTCCGCTAAAGCCAGAGCCAGTGCCAACAGGCCGCCGGCCAGTCCGTCACGGAGTGGACAGTGCTTTCTTTGCCGGCAAAGCGCAGCCGAGTCACCGCCTAAGTTGCCGCCACCAACCATTGCAATCTTGGCCATCCGGATCCGGTGAGTCCGTTCCGAGAGAGCGCCGTCCGGGACCGGCAAACAATTTTTGGACGTTCGTTTGCCTTTCGTGCCGTGGCCGTTTAGCGCCGGATCCTGCTAAAATTTAGAATTAATGTGTGGTTTTAATTAATGTAATATTGTTAATAGTTTAGTTAAGTTTATATTGTAATATATATGTTGAAATAGTGAAATTTAACTTTTCAGCAATCGTCGTCACGTCGTTGGTTTTATACGTCTTCCTTCAGTCGTCTCTCGTCATCAACTACATAAGTCGTCCTCTCTCCCTGCCGATCTTCGTTAATCTCGTCGTCTTTGCAGAGTTTTCGTCGTTAACTCGCTGTTGTCTTTGTGGGGAACCTGCCGGCTCCCCACAAATAAATATGTAAATAATTAATAACAATATAAAGAATAATAACATAGGCCATGGAAATAATAGGGAATAATAATGTAAGCAATAGGAAAATAGCATGTAAATAATAATGTAAATAATAGTAAAAAAATATGTGAAGTAGTTCTTAGGCTGGGGTGAAGCTTAGTCACGCCAGGATCTTTTTACAGAAAAATTTATAAAGATAGGGCAATGGGTCTTTGATGAACGGTGGGCTGACGTGAGATGGAGGTTGTCAGCCACCGGGTTACCAAGCGGGAAAACTCTATTTTTTATATTTGCAAAATGGCTCGCGGCACTCGCCGTGGGGAGACCGAGAGGGGTCGATTACAGAACGTTTCTACCCGTTAGAAACTATATATCTGCCAGGTGGAATCCCAACCGGCACTCGCCGTGAAGGTCGTCACCCTGGATGGCAAGTTCCGCCGTCAGCACTCGCTGTCGGCCCAAGCTGTGCGGCCTGCTGAGCCTGGCCCCGTACAAGTTTTCTGGATGTCAAAATATTTGTTCATCGTAATATGGGTGGGTTTCAGTATTTTAGTCGGGCGTTAAATAAAAATTTAAACAAATTGCATTTTTCTTTTTTTTTTGAGTTTTTATTGTTCATTTATGGTCCTCAGTGTTTTTATGTTCTCTCTTTTCTTTTAAATTTTTATTCCTCGAAATTTTCCAGTATATGAATATAAATTTATAAATTTTCTTTCTTCACAAATTTTTCCCAGTGTATTTCTATGTTAATTGTATAAGTTTTCATATTTTATTCGCGAAGTTAGTTTGTGTTACGAATTATTACGAAAAGTTTGAGTTTAGGCTTACATTCTGGCGATACCGCATCAAGTCCCGCCGAGATTTGATTCGCATTTGGATATGTTGGCCGAACTCATTAGCATGCCACTCGCTGCGGTTTCACACACACCACTCACCCGTCTCACGCCACGCACACACACACAAGAACCCGCCTGTTGGTTGCGTGCTCCGCCGCTGGTCCTGGGCCGGAAAAAGTCCCTCGCTGCTCCGCTCCGGCTGGTCTGCGTCTGGTCCTTCGAGCCGGATTCGCCGAAACTGTTTATTTTGGCCATTTAATTTTATTATTGAGGTTTCAAATTTTATGAATGAAACCGCCTAGTGTTACTGTTTAATATTTTTATTGCTTATTTTTGAACACTCGATATTAATATTGTCGACCGTGCTGCGTACGATTGCATTGGGAGCAGAAATGTGACTAAACTAAGCTTGGGCCGCGAACACGTCGTTCGATTATGCTTGTCAAAGATGTAAACAAGTTACAGTTAGGAGTTAGAACTGCATGGAAAAGTACTGGGCTAAAGCTCGCATGCAGGTGCAGCGAAGCGATGCTCGCGATGCTCGCGCCGCGGCCGCTGATAAGGCTGACGAGAAGCAGCCATCAAAACAAGAGGGTGAAAACCAATAAAGGGCGGCTCGTTCCCAAACATAACGGCCCCCCTGAACGGTCGTTCAGCATAAGGGCACTACAGCGATCTTGGTAATTGGGCGTTTGTATGATCCATGGGCCGTCTTCACTGTTACGACCCGGACCTTGTCATCTAATCCTGCGTGCACCTCGCTGATGCGTCCAAGAATCTACTTAGAGGGTGGTAGATTAGGCTCCTTGAGTACTACCAGCGTGTCGATCTTTAAATTCTCAGTTTCCAGGTGCCATTTCGTACGTTCGTGAAGCGATGTCAGGTATTCCATATGCCACCGTTTCCAAAATCCTTGGACCATGGCTTGCAGCTGATTCCATCTCTCCAGTCAATTGACTTGCATTTCCAGACGGCAGGGTTTAGGCAGGGCAGTATATGGCGCTCCAGTCAGGAAATGAGCAGGTGTCAGCGGGTCCAACGAATTATCCCCGTTTGGACACAGTGGGCGAGAATTGAGGATGGCTTCTATTTGGGTTAAAACAGTCGAAAGTTCCTCAAATGTTAGAGCCTTGGATCCAAGTATCCGTCGCATATGTAATTTGATCGAGCGAACTCCGGCTTCGCACATTCCGCCAAAATGAGGGGCAGAAAGGGGTATGAAATGCCATGAAATCCCTTCGTTTGCGAAAAATCCCGATAATTCCTCATCTTTGGCTTGTTCGATGGCTAGGCGTCTCATGTCATCCAAAGTTTACTTCCCGCCATGAAACGTGGTTCCGTTGTCCGAGTAAAGATCAGTGGGCTTCGCTCGGCGTGCAATGAATCGTTGAAAGGCTGCAATAAAAGCCTTAGTGGTCAGATCACTGACAACCTCGATGTGGACTGCCTTCGTTGTTAGACAGACGAAAATTGAATGCCTTTCCGATCCGCGGAGTTCGTCCCTTTGATTCCTTGATGGCGATCGGCCCAGCATAATCTAGTCCTGTATGTTGAAAGCAGCAGCTAGCTTGAACCTCAGGGATGGGTAGATCTCCCATGATCTGGTTACTGGTGCTTTTGCGTTGAAGAAAGCAGTTTTTGCATTGGAAAACTGCCTTTCGGACGAGATTCCTGGCTCCTAGAATCCAGTACTGTTGACGAAGATTGGTGAACGTAGCATCGACTCCAGTGTGTAGGTTGGAAACGTGGAAATGTTGAACCAGGAGTCCAGCTAAGGGTGAATCCTTTGGCAGTAGGATTAAATGCTTAGCGTTGTAGTTGATTGAAGATTGCTCGATTCTTCCACCGACTCGCATAAGTCCATAATCGTCTAGAAATGGGTCGAACCGAACTAAATGCGATTTAGCATTAAGCTGGCGTCGATTCTCTAGCTGCGCATATTCTCTGGCAAAGAATTTCTGTTGCACATGTCTAATGAGTCGGCATCGTGCGGCCTGCAGCTCTTCGGAAATTAGGAATGGTGCCGGACTCCTATGATGAGATCGAAGAGCTTGAATAAAGCAATAGCAATAGCTAGATACTCTTATCAGACGCGTCCAAATTGAGAATTTGGTGATTAGTAACTCGTACATACTTTCATCAGGAAAGTTATGCAGAGTTGTTGGCTTAATAATTCGCTCTTCGGTGTTGAAATCAGGATTTGACGATACGCTGAACCTGCTTGTAGAAGGTGGCCACTCAGAAGTCGGTGTGGCCAGCCAGGACGGACCCTTCCACCACAGTCGATGGTCCAGAAGCTTTGAAGGTTGAAGTCCTCGAGAAGCGCAGTCGGCAGGGTTGTCCTCCATGCGGACATGATTTCAGCAGCTGCGGGAAAAGTCGTTCAGGATCTCAGCCGTTCGGTTGCAGACTTATGTGTTCCACTGCCGTGGGGGGGCTAAAAGCCAATGTAGCACAATTTCTGAATCTGTCCAGCAACTCCTGCTGAAAATAAAAATCTTTAGTGATGAAGTTACAATCTTGAGCAATCGAGAGAGAAGTAACGCAGCATTCAGTTCCAAACGTGGGATCGAGACTGGCTTGATCGGGGCTACCCGGGTTTTGGTAGCAACAAGGGTTATTTGGAAACTACATCCAACTGCAACTCGAGCGTAGACTACCGCACCATAGGCGTGCGTAGATGCGTCGGCGAATCCACCAAGGCCTTCCAGGCCGAGCGTAACGTTTCCGGAATTGGGTCATCCCATTGCAGATCACTTGTCCAGCTTTCTTGGAAGATTAGCTTGAGAAAAACAGTGACCAGCGCTACCAGTCCAAGCGGGTCATAGATTCTTGATAGCTGCGACAAGAGTTTGCTTTTCGTCGGAGAAATAGTCAAATCGAATTCTTTGAGATTGAGATATAGGACATCTTGCGCTGGATTCCATTGAATGCCAAGAATTTTGATTGGTGAATCCGTGGCAGATTTGTTGAGAAGCTGGATAGGCTCGAAACATCAGTCTTCTTCTGGCAATGATTTTAGAAGACTCCAACAGTTTGAACTCGATTTCCGTAGTTTAAATTGTGCCTTATCCAAAAGTCCAATAAGCTCGTCTTTAAGAATCATAAGTTCTGTTCCATATGACCACGTCGCAAGTAGTCGTCCAGAAAAGCTTCGTACTGCTGCTTCAATTCCGGAGATCGACGAAATTTGCGTTCCAGTGAGAGAAAGCGATTGATGGCCTGCGGCAGAGTTAAATCAATAGGCGGTGCCTCATCCTTGAAGGGGTACTCGACGACGTAGACCCCGTTCTTCAAGCACGTGTGGGTAGCAGCAAAATGGCGCTCTGTGGGATCGTTAGCGTCCAAAAGAGCCTCGTTCGGCTGCAGGCTGTCCATCTCCATGAACGAACGAACCATTGTGTCTAGGTCCGCGTGATGAGTAACGGCTAAAGTCGAGTGATCATCGCATGCATTGTAAGAGCTTGCAATAATCGAACCAAAAATAGTATTTAGAGCGAAAGTCGTTACCAAAGCATTTTGGTTCTCCAGTATATAGAGACCAGAGTTTTTCTGATCCAACGATGACATCGATGGATCCTGGCGTGCAGAATGTTGGATCTGCCAAGGGAAGCTCGCAGATTTGCTTCCACGTAGAAGATGAGGTGTCAATAGCCTGGGCCGGAACAAAGGATGTCAGCGAGTTGAGAATAAACGAGACCAATTCGATGGTTTGGCTCGAAAGACGAGAGCGCAGCTTGATATGTGCGCGTCCTCGGGTAACGCCCGCGCTGTTGGCTGCGAGACCGAGAACAGAAATCCGTGCGTGCGTTCGACGCACGCCTATTCGCTGGACAAATGATTCCGACGCCAAGGTTATCGTGGATCCAGTGTCCAAGAGCAGCCTGCAGGTTGCAATGTTTCCCCAGGCGTCGACGACGTCTGCAAGGATGGTTGGCAACAGAGTCTGCGAACCTGCAGCTGTGGTATTCTCCAGGGTATGATGCGTGAATTTGGTTTCCGTGTGAGGCACACTCCCCAAATGATGAACTTCTCGAACAATCGGTTGATTTTGGCCGATTGTACACGCCGCCTGTGAGGTTGATAGACGATCGCGGCTGTCCGTAGTGGTTATTTCCAAGTACTTACCAGATTGAGTTGGCTGTGCCGAGCCGTGAACTAGGGTGTGATGCTTGCGACGACAGATCCGACAAGTATGTCTCGATGTACAGTTGCCCACCATATGATTGGGGCTGAGGCAATTGAAGCAAAGCTTCCTTGTCTTGAGAAACTCCCGGCGAGATGCGAGGTCAAGAGCGATGAATTCAGGACACTTAAACAGTTGATGACCTTGCTGGCTGGATGTACACTTGGCTTCTTCTCTTCTAGGATGCGTATCTGCGTGATGTGTGGTAGCTGCGCGTCGAGCTTGGGTCAGTCGAGCTAACTGAAAAGCCTCCAAAGTGTCGCAGCGAGAGGTGTGAAGTAGTTCTAAGGCTGGGGTGAAGCTCAGTCACGCCAGGATCTCTTTACAGAAAATTTTTAAAGGTAGAACAATGGGTCTTCGATGAACGGTGGGCTGACGTGAGATGGAGGTTGTCAGCCCCCGGGTTACCAAGCAGGAAAACTCTATTTTTGATATTAGCAAAATAGCGAAGGGGATCCGCGATAGCGCGTATTGGGTCTGGCTCACGGCACTCGCCGTGAGGAGACCGAGAGGGATCGATTACGGGACGTTTTCTACCCGTTAGAAACTATGCATCTGCCAGGTGGAATCCCAACCGGCACTCGCCGTGAAGGTCGTCACCCTTGATGGCAAGTTCCGCCGTCAGCACTCGCTGTCGGCCCAAGCTATGCGGCTGGCTGAGCCTGGCCCCGTACAAAAATATTTGTTCATCGTAATATGGCTGGGCTTCGGTATTTTAGTCGGCCGGTAAATAAAAATTTAATTAAACTTCATTTTTCTATATTTTTGGATTTTTATTATTCATTTATTTTTCTTTGTGTATTTTTGTACTCTCTTTTCTTTTAAATTCTTTTTCCTCACAAGTTTTCCAGTATATGAATATAAATTTATAAATTTTATTTCTTCACAAATTTCCCCAGTGTATTTCTATGTTAATGGTATAAGTTTTCATATTTTATTCGTGAGGTTAGTTTTTGTTACGAATTGTTACGCAAAGTTTGAGGTTAGGGTTACATTCTGGCGATACCGCATCGAGTCCCGCCGAGATTCGATTTGCACTTGGCCATGTTGGCCGAACTCCCTGGCATGCCACTCGTTGCGGTTTCACACTCACCCGTCTCACACCACGGACACACACAAGCACCCGCCTGTTGGTTGCGTGCTCCGCCGCTGGTCCTGGGCCGGCACAAATGCCTCGCTGCTCCGCTCCGGCTGATCCGTCTGGTTTTTTTCCATTGTTCTCGTGGTTCTCGTGGCTTCACTTAGAAACTTCTGGAAGTTTCTAAGATCTCGTTTCCTATCGCTCTTTCCTTAGTGCGCGTGCCAATTTTCGGGGGTTACTTGTATGGCGTGATCGCGTCCTTTTTCGCTCACTCCTACATACTTCTTCGGTCATGTGACCGCTGCTCGTGGTGAGTTTCTTTGTTAGCCTTGTGTGTGTGTGTCCGTGTGCTTCGAGCTTTTCAAGCTAGCAATGGTAGTTTTGCGTTGGCTTACCTTAACTATCGTATATGGCTTGCGGTTGCCTTAAATCTATTTATATTAAATTTTAATAACTAGGATCCATATTATTATTATTATATTTATTATTTTATTTACATATGTAATTATTATTATTATATTTATTTGTGGGGGGCCGGCAGGTCCCTCACAGAGGTGAGAAATTTGATAAATTGGTTGATGGTCACACGTTTTTTCTCTGATTCTGCGCACTGCGCCCAAGCTTGGTGGGAATCGGTATCCAATTTTGACAATAATATGAATATTAGCCAGGGTTCCCGCTCTTCGCAGTTAAGGGCTCGCAAACCACGAATAACTTCATCTGCTCCATCGGCCAGCTTACGCACAGTGCTGATATTAGATGTCGTAGCACTCGGAAGCGTTATAAAACTGTTCAAAAATGATCGGATAATTAGCGATTGTTTATTGTATCGTTGATCTAGCCGATCCCATGCTTCACGACAGTTTTCATTTGTCACCGGAATATGTTTAACTAAGGTGAGCGCGTCACCGGACAGGTACGATTTTAAATAATGAAATCGTTGGCAATCCGTCAGGCTTGGATTTGAGGCAATTGAGTCCGTAAACATATCCGAAAAATGTTTCCAATCCTCATAATTCCCAGAAAAGGTTGGGAGCTTGATTCGCTCTAACTGGAAGTCCACATGGTTCTCTGGGGCGCAACTGCTGCTTGAACAGTGGCCGAACTACTGTTAGACGTATGATCACGCCGTAACTCCTCCAGAGTGTTGCTTAGAATGGCGTGTGTAGCGTAGTGTTTTTCCTCATAGGTATCAAAATCTTCGTCCGGATTTTCCCAATCCGACTCCGATTGGAAGGCGCACAGCTCTTCCGAAAGTCGCACAAACCGCAAATAATTGTCCTGAATTTGCGACAGGCGCACCACTATTGTGTCCACTGATTGTATTTCATCAACAAATTTTAAGGCTTTATTATGCGCACGAGTGATTTGGCTTTGCAGAAGCCTCGTTGCTGAATCACACTCCGCATGGCGATCGAGAAAAATAACGATTCTATATGATATTGGAATCTATAGATCACCGTTGACAAGAAACCTCAATAATTAAATCAAATGGCCAAAATAAACAGTTCCGTCGGATCCGGCTCGAAGGACCAAATATTAGAATGTTTATAAATGAAACCGCCTAGTGTTACTGTTTAATATCTTTATTGCTTATTTTTGAACACTCGATATTAATATTGTCGACCGCGCTGCGTACGATTGCATTGGGAGCAGAAATGTGACTAAACTAAGCTTGGGCCGCGAACACGTCGTGCGATTATGCTTGTCAAAGATGTAAGCAAGTTACAGTTAGGAATTAGAACTGCAAGGAAAAGTACTGGGCTAAAGGTCGCATGCAGGTGCAGCAAAGCGATGCTCGCGCCGCGGCCGCTGATAAGGCTGACGAGAAGCAGCCATCAAAACAAAAGGGTGAAAACCAATAAAGGGCGGCTCGTTCCCAAACAATGATTATTATATTTATTATTTTATATGCATATTTATTTATTATTATTATTATATTTTTTATTTTATATACATATTTATTTATTATTATTATTATATTTATTTGTAGGAGGCCGGCAGGTCCCTCACAAAAAATGTAAACAATAGCAGATGATAATAATAGTTTTAGTTAAATATAAATAGATATTTAAGGCTTTGCAAGCTTATACGATAGTTAAGCTAAACTGCGAACTATCATCGCTAGCCGAAAGCTCAACGCACACGGACAGGCGTATCTACGAAACTCACCACGAGCAGTGGTCACATAACCATAAGTATGCAGGAGAGAGCGAGAAATGACGCGATCACGCCATGCAATTAACCCCCGAAAATTGGCACGCGGCTTAAAGAAAGAACGAGAGGAAGCGACGCTCAAAACTTCTAGAAGTTTCGAAGCGAGGCCACGAGAACTTCGCAGTGGAAAAAACCAGGGGGTTTAGGGAAAATAACGTGGAAAATAACAATGAGCTGGCGAGTGCCACTCCAGATGGAGAAAACTTTAGTGCGGGTGAACAAATCGAGATTTGGTGACACCAGCAGGCCATCCGGCCTACACCTCTAAGGAAGCAAACTAAGCGGGAACCCAGCCGTCGAGTGACGGCTGACGCAGACCAGCCGGAGCGGAGCATCGACCAGCGGCGGAGCACGCAACCAACAGGCGGGTGCTTGTGTGTGTGTGCGTGGCGTGAGACGGGTGAGTGGTGTGTGTGAAACCGCAACGAGTGGCCTGCCAGGGAGTTCGGCCAACATGGCCAAGTTCACATAAAAATCTCGGCGGGACTCGATGCGGTATCGCTATAGAGTAGAGCAGCTAAAAATGTAACCCTAACCTCAAACTTTGCGGAAGCCCATTCGTAACCAACACTAACCTCGCGAATTGAATATGAAAACTTATAGAAAACATTGAAATACACTGAGAAAATTTATGAGGAAATAAAATTTATAAAATCATAGAAATACACTGGGAAAAAGATTTATGAGGAAATAAAATTTACAAAATCATATACATACACTGGGAAAATTTCGAGGAATAAAAACTTATAGTTTGGGCCGACAGCGAGTGCTGACGGCGGAACGTGCCATCCAGGGTGACGACCTTTTCGGCTAGTGCCCGTTGTGATTCCACCTGGCAGATGCATAGTTCCTTACGTGTAGAAAACGTCTCGTAATCGATCTCTCTCGGTCTCCTCGCGGCGAGTGCCATGAGCCAGACCTAATACGCGCTACCCCGGATTCTCCTTGCCTTTTTTGCAAATACCAAAAAAATAAAGTTTTCCTGCTTGGCAACCCGGTGGATGACAACCTCCATCTCACGTCAGCCCACCGTTCATCGAAGACCCATTGTCCTATCCTTATAAATTTTCTTCACCCCAGCCTAAGAACTAATTCACATCTTTAATTTTCTTGGCTGTTCTCTTCTTATGGAATGTGTACATCAAGTCGTCTTCTCGTTCTCGTTGTCCAGGGCGTCATCAGTGTAATTAGTTATTATGTAGTGATATTGTTAAATCACTCCCACATTCTGCCATTCTGATTAAACATTCGCCTCGAATGTTTTGTCATCGTCTTCGTCGTTTGCATCGTGGATGGGCCATGGCTTAAGATATTCGGCACAGGATGATGAATTCTTTGGGCCATCTGAGTTTCCGATTTTTTGGACATCATACGCATTATTTTGCTTTACTTTGACGATTTCGTACGACCCCAAATATTTTGGTTTCAATTTGAGTCTGCCGCCAAACTGTGTTAGTTTAATAGCTACCAGGTCGCCAACGTCGTATTTTCGTGCAGGTTTACGTCGTAAGTTATACGTCTTTTCGTTTTCGGCTTGAAGTTTCAAAAGCTGTGATTTAGCTTTAAGGCGGAGGTCGTTGCGATCGTCGATGAACATGCTTATGGACTCTTTGCTGATTAAGTCATGTAGTTGCTGGTCGTCTTTGCTTCTCATTTTCACACCGATTAGAAGCTCAAAAGGTGTATTGATGCTTCTCGAGAAAGTTGAGTTAATGGTTTGTTGAAGTCGATCTACGTGTCTATACCATTTAGTTGGATCATCTACACTTAACTTGGAAAGAACAGGTATGATAATTGCGTTGATCCTTTCCACCTGTCCGTTTACACGTGGTAAACCTGTCGTCGTTTTTACTACCTTAATGTTTTCTTCCTCGCAGTATTGTAAAAAATCTTGAGACGTAAATGCTGATCCTCTGTCTGAAATTATACAAACAGGGTTTCCAAAAACGTTGCTTTGTCCTCTTAATTTTGCTATGACTTCAGTGTCTGCTGTTGACTTTGTTGAGTAAAGCCAGCAAAACTACGTAAAAGTATCAACAACTGCGAGAATGTGCTTGTAATTTTTGTTTGTCCATTCTAACGGACCTAGAAAATCAATATGGTACGTGTGTAATGGATAGTCTTCCTTTTGTGATGGATGTAGTAAGCCCTCCTGCTTGCCTTGTTTGCGGTTGCTTAAAATGCACGGAATGCAGCAGTCGATATATTTTTGGATTTTTACGTCAATGCTGTCGATGAAATATTCCTTCCAAATTAATTCCTTCCTTTATTTACAGCAAAATTTCCTCTGTCGTGGGCTCTACTTATTATTTGCCTCCGCATGTCCTTGGGTACGACGATCAACTCGAAGTCTTTGAC
>VNJS01011901.1:0-95279 GCA_008042575.1 Drosophila watanabei | reverse complement strand
GCCGTCAGTTTTTCTTATAAACAAAAGGCTGAGTTGGACGCTTCGCAAACAAATGACATAATTTGATATTCAAATTCCAGCACAAACAAATTTTAATTTGAAAAGAAAACGAAATTGAATTTCAATTTCAACTACCTGCCTCCGAGTGTCTGACTGACTGACTGACTGACTGTCGCCTCGCCTTCGAAATATGCTAATAACGCGAAATGTTTTTCGTTTTACGTTTCTCGTTGACTCTGATATCATGATGGTATTCTCGCCCATCTCCCATCTCTCCTCCGCGTTATATAACTCATTCGGATCGGTGGTATGCATATTATTTTTTTGATAAACTGGCAAACTGGTTTATGAATGGCTTTAACTGTTAGACAAGGCTCAAAGCACGGGCTGATGTCATCGGACGACGATGAGCAAATGCCAAGAGCACATCGCAGTTGGAATTCTTTAGATTATCCGGCGATTGCCTGATCGATTGCCTCGGATCACTATCGGAACATGCCTCCATATCGCATCGAATCGAAAGTAAAACTACATGATTCACATGCTACGTAACATATATACATATATCTCCAGAGACTAATGACTGGTGACTGATGATGATGATGGGCAGGGATGTTTGCCAAGACGAAACACTTGAGGAGCGGCTAAGAGACTTTGAAATTCTGACGGGGTTAACTGGCAGGCTGCTTACTCTGCTCTGGATTATTTATTTATATGGATCCGACACATAATGAATCATTTAATTGATTTGTGTTTAGTTCTAATTTGCAGAAAAAAGCACTTGATTATAGAGTAGGATTTTTTGGGAATAAGTTCTGAAAAGGGAAAATATTTAAAAGGGTTTTTTTACTAATGGTTAAAGGGTGCTAAATAAAGTTTTTAGTTTTATGGGAAATATCTTTGAGATAAAGAAAAATCTTTATAAAAATTTAGATAAATCTTAAAAGAAGTAAAATCTTTAAAGAAGATATTAATGGAGGTAATTCTTCAAAGGAAACATTACCTGCTAGTAGATACACTTTTCTTGCTTGTTAAATATTTGAACTTAATGCTAAAGAACACATATTTTCTCATTTATTTTCCAAACAGATTAGGAAAATAATCTTGGCAAGAACGTTTATCTAATAAATTTATACTTGCCTGATTTATTTCGACCTAGTTTTTAGAATAGCCTTGAATTTTGTAAGATTTAAGCAGCATGCTTTTGCCTAGAAACACAGATTTAAGTAAATACAATTTACTGCTCAAAAATGAAGTCTCCATCTATAGTCTATGTACTCCCCCAAGGTCTAGGGTATCTATATACATAAATGCCATTTGTTCCGAGAGAGTGCTGTTCGCTAATTAAATTTGCATAGGCAACGCGTGCGAGTAAATAATTCTCCGCTCCGGACATGTGTTCCAGCTGCTGTGTTCTGCGTGAGAATGTGACTGCCGTCAACTGGCGGGTTGACTCACAACAAGAGAGTGAATTGGCCCCCAATTGTTGATATATTCCAGCTAGGTTCACACAGCAATTGGCGGCCAAGAGCAGATGATTCCGATGACTAACTGAGAGGGAGGGAGATGAGCTCCCAATGCAATTGCACACACACGCAGTGAGTCAGGGAAAAGTTCGTGGAAAACTTCTGACTAGCACCGAGAGCGTAGCCAATGAATGGAGCAGAAAGCAAGCAGTTTTGAGTCAGACGCCTTGGAATCCACTTCCACTACTAAATTGTATACAATAATTTTCATGCAAATTAAATGCCGGCATTGTTTTTTTAGTGCCGCTCGGCCATTAAAGAAATAATAACAGAATCTGCAAAGTTTCAACATGCTTTAATTATTTTTCTTAATTAAGCCAAAACATAAATGTCGGGGGGAGTAGGGAGTAGAGGGGTGAGGAGCCTGGGCTGCCAGCAGCTGTATTAAAAATAAACACAAATTATGAACCACCACACACACTCTCACTCTCTCTCACACAGATACAAAGGCAATAAGAGGCGTCAAGAAAATGTTTAATAGGCGCGATGAAATGAAACTTAAACAAAGAATTTTACATCCAGCCGCTGGCCAAACAGCAAACACATGTTCCACAGATTGCTACAAGTGCAGCCATATATATCTTCCCTTCAGTCGGGTTTGAAAGTCAGACCCCATTACCTTTTAAATCCAGAGGGAGAATTAGGATAATCTTTCTAAAATTATTGTATATTTAAACTTGCTTAAATATGATTTAATTATCAAACTCTCTTGATAGCAACCTGAAAAATATATATTTTCCCACTTTTAAAATTCACTTTAGAAACCCCTAAAAATTTCTCCCTCTGCATCCCACTGACATATTCAGCTGCCTGGCTGCATTTTCTGCTGAATTTCAAGAGTTTTTGATTAATTGCTGCAATCTGGGGGGAGAACGCCCAGCACGACAGCCGGGACAGGCGACTCGTGCCCCCGAGATGCAAGCGGCAAGCAGCAAGAGGCAGGAACAGAAACGGAATCCAAACTCAATGGCTGCTGCTGCTGCCCCCCACTCATTACCACTCAATCTCTTAAGCATGCCACGCTGCACGTTGCCACAAGAGGCTGTTTATTTTTCAGAGAGATTCAGAGGGGCAAATCCGCCTTTTTTCTGCCACATTTAGCGCTGGATTTGTGGCTCAAGGTCTCGCTGTGTTTCCTGCACTGCAATTTCGGTGTCATCGCCAATGCCGCCTGCCATTTGTTGCTGGCCAAATTGCAACATAAATCTGAATTTCAGATCTCCTCCTGCCTTCCCGGCTTTATCTATTTTTCAGCCTGACAGCACTCGCTGTTCGGTTTGCAGTTCTGTTTATTGATGCTGTCCAATTAGGGGGATATTTGGCACACTCGACTGCTCGGCCAAACAAATGCTAGCCTAGCAATTGCTCTTAAATTAATTCTTAAAATAATTTAGAGGAGGCGGTTCAGTCATGTGTGAATGCGTAAATTCAGTCATTTTTTGGCAAATAAATTTGTGAAATGCTTTGCTCAAAAGTACTGCCAAACAAGTGACTAATTAAGGCGGCAACAAAAGCAAACTCTGCTTCATCTTTCGGGCAAACACTAAGGCAAACAATAAACGAAAACAATGAAAAGTTTTCTTATTTTCTTCGCCAACTGTTTGCCAACCTTGGAGCGTGCTAATAGATGGTTATAGATATGGATAAATAAGTGGATGTTGTGGTGTTTTTTGGGGGTCTAATGGAGAGTACCCTGTAAAATAACAGAGCTTAATGGAGAGGAGAACTCTGTTATATTTACTTAATAATTTCTTTGAATTGAAGATGGTTTTATTATATATTTTAATATATATTTTTGTAGTTATTTTCCCCTTATCAATATACCCTTAAAATGACTGGGTATCCCTAACGATACACACATCATGCGAAATCTCTATATATAGCCAGAATGTGCGCGTTATATCAATGTGTATAAATTCTGGTTGGCTTTTGAACTCGAGTAGTTGAGTCTCGGCCGCTGCTTCATTTTCGCATAGTAAGTAAATTATTTGCGCTCATCGGCGGATAAAGATATTCGCCGGAGTCTCGCGAAATGTGCAAATTTATTTAGCCTTGATAATGCCCAAAAATTAAAGATGTGAGGGGGAAGAAGCACCATTTATATGGCTTGGCACATGGCATGTGGTGTGGTGTGGTTTGTATATAGTACTCGTACTCGTCGTATCTCAAGATGAAAGGCAGCCAGAGCAGCGTGGATTTCAACTGATTAATCTGCATCTATCAGATACGAGAGGCAGAGGAACAAGTGTATCTTATCTGCATCTCTCTGTCTCTCGCTGGGCCTCTGATGTCATTTGCAAATTCAATTTATCCAGTTCAAATGGAATTCATACTACAGCCCTGCACTCTTGCGTTTTTACTACCAATTTTTATGGTTTATGCATAGTTTACCCTACGTACCAGCCCCAAATCCCTAATACACCCTTCCACCCCTTCCGACTCTGAGCTCAGCCCCTCCAGCTCCACTCTGGCCCGGTTCTTTGTCTGTCACGGATTGCGGGCTGCCAACTGGTTGCGACATTGTGACTCCGGCATGCTCATAAAAAGGTAATAAAATTTTTGTTTACCTTGGTAATAGGAAGTGAAAAGCACTAACACACACACAAAGCCCGACACGCACACACACCCCTCCTCTGGCCTGCCATTTGAATATATCGAGGGAAACATATTCCTTTGGCATGTCCTCGGCTATATAGCCATATAGCCTTGAGTGGTTTAGTCGACTCGACAAGTTTTTGGGGCGGCAAATGTGGCAGGGATGCGGGGAGCAGCAGGCAGCAGGTCCTTCCGAGGCCGTATAACAACAAAAAACACCACAGAGAGAGAGCGAGAGAGTGAGTACGAAAAAACATCAGGATAATCGCAAGAAATGGAGTCGAATGTTTGGAGTCGAGTCACAGGAAATTGATTTCTTTTCGTGGCTTGGCCCCAGGACCTCCGCAGGATCTTCCTCTCGCCGCCGTTGTCAAACAGAATTTATCGATGATTGGTTTGCTCTTTGCGCATATTTATCTCAATGCAGATTTTATCTGCCCGATTCGGAGGGGGGAAAATGGGAAATGGGGCCCTATAATTGCACTTGCCTGCATATAAATAAAGTCGCTTCAATGGAGATCGTAAAGTATTGCATAATAAACTTCTTACATTGATAAAATGCCCCGGCCTTTGCCCTACGTTCGCAAATCATGGCGATGAGGTATTAAAATGCCAAGCAGCCAAGGTCCTGAATAAAAAAAGAATCCTGTAACAACTTTGCGGGCATGCAGGATGATCTGAGGAGAGCACAACTCCTCACACTTATTGGCTTTCAATTTCCATTTTCTAAACTCACACCGCCCGAGGAAAACTTTTGTGCCGCGCCATTCCTTGTTGATTATTGAAATCATTTTCCGGGCCGCCTTCGAGAAACTTTGCCATATTTGCTTGCTTAGGTTAGGCCTTCATTAAAAGTTTGCCCCTGGCACGACATTTGTCTCCAAGGTATACCGTATATATAGACTGGAATCAGGGTTGCCACCTCTCGCTTTGATTTATAGCTCTATTAAATAATTTTCCAGTTGCCTCCAGTTGCTCCACAGAAAGTTGAATGCATTGGAATTTCAACGCGATGCAAGGAGGCGAGTGGAAAAAGTGGAGGACGCGGTGCCGAAGGGCCAGGATTTGTGGTGTCATTAAAATTTTGTTGCAACCAAGGTGGCAGTCTGTCTCTTTCGCTCGCACTCTACCCATCTCTCTCGCTCTCTCTCTTTCTCTGTCTGGTTGTAGAGCTCGCATTTTATATCGCCGTCTTGCATACTTCACAGAGTCGCTTAAATATGCATTTGTTATTGAATTTCAGTAACAGCTGGCTGGCAGAAGCACTGGGAGAAAATATGGAGAAAAATATATATCTTAAAGTATAATTTTTACTAAGAAAACATTAAGAACATTCTTCAGACATTACTATTTTTTAACTCTTATAATTTTCGCAAGGCATCTAGCTTTCTTGAAGTCTTTACAACACTTAAAAGTATGACTAAGCTTCTATAAATGAAATAAATCATTGCATACTTTTTGGTGCCTTTCAAAAATATCTTAAATTGCACCATATTTATTTGGTTTTAAACTGTATATTATATATATTTTTCTCCAATTATTTTAAACTTATATTCAAGCTTGTTTAGAAACCATAAATTTACGCTATTTTCTTCGTGTAACTTATCCATTTCCCAGAACCCATCTTGCTGTATTTTCCCTCGCTCCCAGTTGGGTATATGGGCATGTGTGCTGTTGGCATTCCGGCGGGCACTCATCCGTAACTAACACACCGTGTGTGGCATGCCACATGCACTTTCACCTTTAACTTTTGGCTGATTTCTAGTGCGGAAAGCGCTCGTCGAAGGATCTGCTCCTTCTTCTGCTAATATGTGTCTAATACAGCGTATTAATTTATTTAAATTCCACACAGACACACACACACGGCATCCTGGGCCGGATAGCTGGCTGCCAGTGTGTGTGTGTGTGTGTGTGCATAAGGATGTGGCACACATATGGGCACCGAAGCCATTACGACGTTCAATGACACGGCAAAGTGTGCGCCGTGGCAACTTTTTGCTTTTGCCCCGTCTCCCCGCTTCACGGGATGCCTGACTGCTCCGGCTCCTGCTGCTCCTGCTTCTGTTCTTGCTCCTGAATCGGGAGCAGCTCCTGCTATCTATGGCCCGATGATTACGGCAGCCATCAGCGGGGGATCGAATGCCTGTAGTGTGCCCCCGTGGCCGCGAACCCCTTTGATTCTGCCGCATCCTTTCGAAACGTTCTAATAGCTTCTAATGCATGTAATGTCAGTTCACGTCAGTTTCCGCCCAGCCTCCCTCCCACCCACTCACCTGTTCCCATTTTTTTACACCTGAGCTTGCCGATGCTTGCCGTTTAGTGGTTGCTTTAAAAAAAGAAAGAGAGAAGGCGTATTGATTTTATTTTGTGACGTCG
This sequence comes from Drosophila watanabei, assembly GCA_008042575.1. NCBI lineage: Eukaryota > Metazoa > Arthropoda > Insecta > Diptera > Drosophilidae > Drosophila > Drosophila watanabei. The sequence goes on along the minus strand of VNJS01011901.1, from coordinate 88,782 downwards.
CTAAGCTAGCTGTATTTTGTAGGGATTTTTAAACGATTTGCTTGAAGAGGTATGTGGAATTGAATGAAGAATTTAAAGAATGCTTAGAAAAGAAACCACAGAATAGCTATTATCTGTTTAGCAATAGTTTTTAAATTGATTTTGTGTATTTCATTCAACCAAGATGCTGTTTAATAACAATTACCCAGCCAAGTGGTCTCTAAATTTCCTCATTCGCCCATTAGGATTCAGTCGAGAATGTTTATGGAATTAAATTTAAGAGCTTGTTCGCTCACTTGAAGCTAATCCAAAATACTTCGCATGCAGATTGGCAGCACTCAAGAGCTTTGGCTTCAAATGGAAAATAGTTTTGGCCCGAAAACTTCTGCTATCAAATGACCGCAATTCATTATTTTATCTCGTTTCGCAACTATTCAAATGTTTGTGTGGCCCTGGGAGCCCTTTGCATTATGGTAAATTGCCTTGTTTTACAATGCTTAAGTGCTCGTCGAAGGGTGGCCAAGGATTATGTGTGGGACGTTGCCATCATATGCTAATAGTTTTGTCACTCTTCCGAAAAAGGGACCGTCATAAAATTAACAAAAAAGGGAGAGCGGAGGAAGGTATTTCGGATTTTGGATTCGGGACCAAGCCACTGGAAAAGTTGCAAAGTTTATACTGTCGTCACCTTGTGTGTGTGTTGCTGTTGTTGTGTTTGGTTTTTGGTAATTTCCCGTTTTTATCTGCCACACACGCTCCCTCGCAGGATATTAATGCAGGCTGCAGGACTGCAAGGATATCGCAGAGAGCTCGTGTGTGTGTCTTCGTCTTTAATAAATATTTATGTGCTGTCACCGGTCCCACTCAACCGAACCGAACCGAACGGAACCCAGTCCTGTCGCCTTCTTCCCCGCCCGTCAATTTGCTTTTCTAATTTGTATACAAGGATTTCTGCCGTGGCTTTTGTCGCACTATATACACCATGTTGCTGCTGCTGTTGCTCTTGTGTTGCTCTTGTATTGCTGCTGCTACTGCTGCTACTGCTGCTACTGCTGCTACTGCTGCTGCTGCTGCTGCTGTTGCTGCTTTTGTGTTTGCTGTTTGCCGTTGCTCTCGGGGGCAACAGACTTGGAAAACTTGGCACTCTTACATATTGATGAGCGCTGCGATTAAGTAGAGCGTGCCTAATGCATGCACCAAAGTGCGGGGTTAAGGCAGGACATGTGTGTCACACACACACACACTCTAACATCCAAAGGAAACTCATCAATTTTTATGCGGTTTCGGTTTTTTGCGCCCTCTCAGTTTTTTCCGTGTGTGTTGTGTGTGTCTGTGTTTGATGAAAGTGAAAAAAGCCCGAGAAGGTGGGCTGCCACCTGTCCCTCCAGCCTCTGTCGCTAATGTTATGCAAAATGAAAGTAAACAGAGAGGGTGAGTGTGAGTGTGTGTGTTAGCTAGTGTGGGTTTAGTGTTTGGCATACAAATTGTTGCTGGCGGCTTTTTAGGCGGTAGCTTAATGCATTTAAATGGGAAAATTACACAAGTTTTTCTGCGACAGCTTCCCAGTTTGCTTGCATACTTCTAGTGGCTACCGAAAGGGTTCTAAATTAGAACTTCTAATACAGTGAAAGAAAATGTGAAATGCGGCTAAGAAATAGCAGGGAAACTAATAAAGATATACCTTTTAACGGAACAGAATTGCTTTGACACTATCAGGTCTGCTCCGGTTCTCGAAATCGTAAAACTTTTGCGATCTCGATTTTGAAGACGGGAATCAATGCTCCCTTTCTCGAAATCGTTAGATTTTTGCGATTTGCAAAACGGGAACCTTTGTCTGGCCGAAATTAGGAATAAATGTCTTTTTAACATTAAGTCAGAGAACCGAAGCACCTAAAATCGAAATCGAAAGATTTCGCCCAAATCGAAATCGAAAAAAATTTTAAGGACCAGAGCAGGCCTGTTTGTTTCTCTTTAAATTTACATTCCGATATAAAAAAAACTTCTCAGCTTTATTCATTATTATTTCTGCTTCCTAACTGTCTTGTTTTCCCCCTTATTTTTCTCTGTGTACCATCCATTTAAGCGCTCGATTGCAAGCGGAAATCTCAAGGCCCGCTGATTCGCACAATTTTTGCCACTCGAGCAGCCACATGTGGTTGCTTCTACCGCTTCTTCTTCCTAGGAAGCTTTTAGCGCTCTCATTCCTGTAATTAATGTTCACAGACTTGGCTTTAAGCCGCTTTAAGGAACCTTTTGGCGGTGCCATTGTGTGTGTGTGTGTATTCGGGGAATGTTTGAGTTGATGGACGCCATCTAGGCGCCAACTTTGGCTTGCTGACTGGCCATGGCCCATTGTTGTGGGTAAATATGGCTCACTGCTAGGGCTGTACTCGTTGTTGCTGTTGTGACTGTAAAAGTGTCGTCATTGTTGTTGGCTGGAATGGCTTAACAACAATAACAATGGCGAGTCGAACAATAACAAAACACGGAGTGCAAACGCACACGCACAGCTTGTGTTGGCCTAGGCTAGAAGCGTCCTCAATTTCTGGTCCTGCCACCCACAACGGCCCCCCTTTCTGCCGGACGGACTTCTGCTCGTTGGCTTTTATTGCTTCAGCTTCAGCTTCAGTTTCAGTTTCAGCCCTGAAGTATGCAATGCTCTCTCTTCTCCTTCTTGCACGCTGCCCGCCACTTCTGACCCACTTTACGCGTTTTTTATTTACTCACTTTCCTCTTGGTTCCAAACCCTCCCTTTCCCCGTTGCCTTTCTTTTTTTTCTTCCACCAGCCATTGCCTCATTGTTGCCAAAGTCTTATTATTATGTGGCTTGCTCCGCGTCCTTTCCTCAGCTTTATTGCCTGTGTTGTCTATGGCGGCGACAGCAATTATGTAGATTCCAGGTCCACAAATAAACTTAAATTTATATTGTGGCCCCGGAGTGCCAGGGAAAAAAGAAATGAAAATAAAAGCAAGGGCTGCACACACCGCATAATGAGCGGGTTATTGACATTAATTGCTGAACGCGACTTCGCTTTCGTCTCGCTTTTCCACGGGGAAAATCCCGGATCAGACGCTCGGCCGGCAGCTCGTGCGTGTAATATGATGTATGATATGTCAGCCAAAAACACAAACACGGCGCAGCAGAGGCTGTCAGATGGACTGACAGAGCAGAGGACGCAGAGCAAAGGACGAAGGACGAGGAGCGGCACCGTTTGACGGGCGATGAAGCGACCTGCAAATTTGGCAACTGTCTGACTGTCTGTCTGCATCATTCCGTTTTCCTTATTTCCAGCCAGCATTCTGCCAGTCACTCGCAGCAGGAGGTAAAGCGTTTGAATCTGACACCAGAACAATATTATTTATACCATCAACACCTCTTTTTGTTGGGTGTACGAGGTACTTGTGGCATCAAGGGGGAGTATTGTTACGGAAACAAGGGTAATTGAGAGTCTAATAAAGGGGAAGTTATTAAGGTAACTTAAAGATAACTTCATTTATTCTTAAATAAATTAGTTAAAAGTTATTACCATAGTATTTATTAAACAAAATAATGGTAACTCCTTAGTCTTTACTCTCTTCATTCAACACCAAAGCCACGTTTAATTGCAGCTCTGTTTTTTCTGTGTTTTTTTCCGCTTATCGAAATGAGCTTTTTTGCCCATTCGTATAGCCGCAATATTGGATTACCTGTGGCACTTGTTTTCCTGCTATTTTTTAGCCCATGTTTGCTTATCTTTAGCTGAATTCATTTCAACATTTGCACACAATTATTTGCAGATGCGCAGCCAGCGGAGCTGAAAAATTGATTGCTTGCAATGTAAATAGCAAATAAATCGAATCAAAATGAGTGTGAAACATGCAATAAATAACGAGTGATATTAGGGACAATATTGCCGAGTCAATTTAACCTAATTAATTATGTATAGTGGCTAAGATTTTAAATTGAATTTCTTGTATTTACTATCAGAGTTTTAGATGGAAAATCACTTAATTAGATTTTCAAAACTAGGCTAATTTATATTCATTCTCTTATCCAGTTCAATCTCTTTTCAAGTTTTCTATTTGTGTTTATTATAATTTTCTTTGGCCTCTTTAAAGCCAGCTCAAAATCTAATCAGAGTTGTAAGCATTTCTCTTGGCACCTTTAGCGAGTTAAATCCCAAAATTAACACCACCCCAGAAATAGGGGGAGGGAGACGCGACCAAGTTGACTTTCCGGGGGATGACTTAGCCCTGATTTGGTTTGGCTTGGCTTTCAGTTTTCAGCTCTCAGCTTGCCAGCTTTCAGCTTTCTGCTTGCGGATTCCGGCCTTCGAGTTGAGTTTGAGTTTGTAGCTCGTGTCGCCATCTTGAAGAACGCTTCGCTGATTTCGCCAGGGCAACGCAATAATTTTGTGTAAATAATCAATGGCCTGTGCCGGGGCTTATTGACATATTCTCTAGTATGCAGTGGCCCCGGGCGGCCTGGCCTCCTCCGTCCTGTCCTGTCCTGTCCTGGCCCGGCCTGCCCTTTTGTGGCCAAGGCAATTAAATTATTTATAGCCGGCTTTTGTGCGCCGCCTCTGCCAAGGAACAAGGAACTTCCCCATGGCAACTCCAATGTCCCGTCTAGACCATTCGGGAGTGAATGGATCTGGACCTGGATCCGGCCACTCAGGAGCCCAGAAACTCTCCGGTTCTCCGGCTACCCGGGGTTCTGCCCCGCAGGTGGCTGGAACCCGAAACAGAAGGCGGCTCTAATTACAAAGAGCTTAGGCCCGGGAAATATGCAACAATTGCTAATTTGATGAGTTGCCGCCGCCTCCCCCAGGTTAATGTTGCTTCAGCTGAAATAATAGAAAAATTAAAACATTTTACAGGAGTAGCAGCAGCAGCAGGAGGAGAGGGGATCAAGTGTCAGACAGGCTAACAATTATGGCGCACACCTTTTGGCCGTCGAAGCCATTATCAAACTTTGACTAATACCATTGAAATTTGTGCATAATTTCGGGGCACTTAAAGCAGACGCTTTGTGCGTACTTAAGTGCCACGCCCAGGACCAAAAGGACCACCGCCCCCGAATCACCCAGCGAAGCAATTTAGCTGAGTGGAAGTCCCCGACTTTGTAGGTAATTCCTTTAGGAAACTTCTGCGCCCGAAATTGGCGCTTTAAACCGTAAACTCCTGTAAATATTAACATATTTATGAACACGTGCTGAGCCTTGTCGGAGGTAATTGCAGATAAATTACCGATCAATATGGCCGAGCTATATATTTCCCTGTCAGAGTGTCTGAAAGTCGGCTTTCGGTACACTTTTCACCCTTCGCGCAGCAACAGTTTCTTTATTTCGAGCCTTAAGTAGGACACGTCGCACTTAATTAACTATTCAAAAATGTTTGCAAATTGCAGAGGAAGCAGAAGGAGCAGAGCAACTAAAGCATCATTAAAAGGAATTGTCCTGGCGCTCCAATCTCTCTATCTCTGTTTAAGAGGGGCCACGGCTACGGCTACCCTAACTCAGGACCTCCCGCAATCGGTCGTGCGTAGGCTCTTTGATAAGACCCATCCTCATCGAGGTCCTGCTCCTGCTCCTTCGTCCCCTGTACCCATTACATCCGCCGTAATGGCGGCTTGTCCTTTTTTGTGTAGCCGCTCTTTGTTTGTCTGCGAGGACGTCCTTGACTTTCCACTCACTCCGCAGGACTCCCCCTCCGGTCGTGGCTGCTTGTTGTTGTTGCTGGGGCCATTTTCTCCATTTGACTTTCAAATAATAAAACATATTTTTTGGGGCGCCGAAGCCGCATGAAAACGGCAGCTGTAAAATTTGTGGGTTATTTGTTGAAAATACATTTTCCACTTTTCATTTTCGTTTCCTCTTTTTTTCCGCTTTTTGTTGGGTTTTCTGTTTTTTTTTTTTTTTTTTTTTTTTTGCAGCTCGGCAAAGGTGAAGTTGCCCCTCGTCCCGGAGTCCTTGTTGGTATTTGATGCGACCCAGGGCTCAGGTTATGTTTTGTGGGGAATTTGATGAAGAGGGTCGCCGAGTGGGAGTGGGCCTTGACGGCAATGAGTGGAGAGTGCAAAAATGCCAATTTTATGCATGAGAAAATACTTAAAATAAAGTATAAAATATTTCATTTAAATGTAAATGATTTTTTATTCCACTTCGACCTCAGGAGCCCGTGTTTGCCAGGTGCAAAATAAACGAATAAATAAGCGAGTGTGTGTGTGCGTGGATATGTTTTCCTACAAAGTATATAGTTTTTTGTGTGAAGAGTTTTCTGCTTTATTACAAGTAAATATTATCAATAAATATTTTTCGAAACCACTTTAAGTGGTAGAGAATTCAAAGGATACTTGCTTTTATGAATTTATATGAAAATGTTTACCTCTTAATTACTTTTCTTTAAATTTTAAACTGAATTTTAACAAACAAATTTAATGGAATAAATAAATCAAAAACTTTTTATTGAAAATATAAAACAAACTTAATATAAACCATAAATAACATTAAAATGTACTCATTTCTCAATCAAAATCAAGCCGAAAAACTTTGAATTTGCCATAAATTAGGCTTCCTTTTTTCGGGTGAGAATATTACTGATTTCGGCCAAAAAAAGACCATTCGTGGAACCATTTGCCATTTATCTTAGACTCTGGCGACCGACGACTGCTCTCAGCTAGTTAAGAATTATGAGGCATGTCCTTCGGCTTCGTTCCTGTCGCTGCCCTCGAAATTGATGTACGATGTGCCAGGTGATGAAGGAGACACCATCCTCCATCCTTCTCCCCCTCATCTTTCAGATGATATATTCTTACGGGTGTATCTCTCCCCGAGAGTCTGTCTGTCTGTCGTTTGTCATAAAATTAGCGACAGTTCGAGGGAGTGTGCCCGCAGGTTGGGGGCTTCACTTTGTTGTCCTTGCGCCTCGCACAAATTAGTTGGTGAATTTTTTATGTTGCCACACAGCACGATAATGTGGCATACATCTTGTCCTTGGGCCGCACGCCCCAGGGGAAGCCTTGCCACTGCTGCTGATGTATTCCTTTGCAGGTGAGGCAGGTGGAGGAGCAGCCTGGGTGTCTTCCTTCTTAAATGAAAATTGATGCCGGCGCAAGATTTTTCACGCCACATTGTCAAGTGTGTTGATTCGATTAAGATGAGGGATGGACGGATGGATGGATGGAGTCCCCCCTGGGGACCGTGTTCTGTGGCCCACAAACCCATTTCAAGTATCTGTTTCCAGCTCCAGACTGCGCCTGAAATTGAGACTGCACCTAATTGCATTAATGCAGCAGCTTCAGCTCCAGCTGCAGCCCAGCATCCCGGCATCCCAGCATCCTGACAGTCCCTCAGTCGAGTGTGTTCCACGCTCATTACGAGCCGAAGCGAATCGAGAGCACGCGAGCCGGAGTGAAATTAAAATTTCCGCTTTTGCGTGAGAGGAGGAGCGATTGCAGCAATAATTGCGGAATTGCAGAAAATATTCTGTGCCAGGGGCCGCCGATGCCGCCCATTGTGTAGGCAATTTGACTGTCCACCTATGTGGACGCATGTGTGGCATCGTGCCCCAAGGCTGCCATCGTCACGCAATGGGAAGCTGTTGCAGCTGAATGTTGCCGCTGTTGTTGATGTTGCTGCTGCTCATGTTTGTGCTGTTGCTGCTGCTGCTGCTGCTGATGTTGTTGTTGCAGTTGCTGTTGCTGCTGCTGGTGTGCTGGACTGCTGCTGATGCTGCAGCCTGACCCATTGTAATTGCATTGTGGCATTGTGTCGTCCTACTCATCACTGCCCACTTGTCTGGCCCTTGCTCTCATTCTCAGTCTCGTTTTCATTGCTTTTCCCATCTGTCTGTCTGCACTGGGAGAAAATTCAAGAATTAAGTTTTATATTTGGAACTTAAAATAAATTTTTTAGTTCTTTACTCTAACTTTTTAATCTTTTCATTCCTTAATAATACCTTTTTCTAACTTTAATTATTTTTGATAGAGAAACCCCAAAACATTTTCCTCTTACATCATATTAGTCACTAGGAAAATGTGTTATTATAATTATTATAATTATTTTAAATAAATATAAGCTAATATTTTTGATCAGTGTCTGAGCCACAACTGACACAACGTTGCGATGGATTATGCTTCGGGTTTAAGAAGGATATCCGCTCTTTTACTCAATCGGTGCCGCATTCCTTTGGGTCTCTGCCCCTGCCTCACTCGTCCCCCGGTCCAAGTTGTTTGGCATGCGGACAAAATAATTACAATTTCGCATTATTATGCGAAGTGAATTTTCATTTATGGGAGCCTTTTCAGTGTCTCAAGTGCCGCTGCTACTGATTCGTTCTCCTTTTTATTTCATTTTCCTGCTGCTGCTGCTGCTGCCGCCGCCTCGTTGAGAAGTTTATTAAAATTGCAAGTGGCCCCGTGCTCCTCCCTTCGATGTTGCAACATTATTTTCGTATTAAATTGTATTTCCAGGAGGGGTGGCCCCTGCTCCTGCTTCAGCGAATCCATCATCAGCGTATTTATGCTTGGCATATTTGCAGACACCGCAAACAGTTTTCAGGTGTTCGCGCCAAAGGAAAAGTAAAAGGAAAGCCGGGGCCCTGGCAAATACTGCTGCATTTTGAACTATATATTTGCAGGAGGCATCGAGGAGGATGTGGAGCAGGTTGAACGCACTTCCCTGCATTGAGCATTGAGCACACATCGCTGCCTTCGAATGCATTTGATACTTTGGCATTGAAGGCGCAGGGGGAAGTCCCTGCGTGGAGCATTTTTTGAGGGATGCCATAAACGCTTCGACGCCGGCAAAAGCATTTTGCATGAATCGATGTTGTGTTTATATTGTGAGGCTCCTCCTTGAGTGCTTTTGGATCCTCCATCCTGCTCCGTTCTGCTCAATGAGCCTGAAATTCATTCACGTCAGCGAGTCCACGAGTCGAACCTTTAAGATTAGAGTGCAGTGTTTAAGCGCTGCTGCATAATTAACACACATCGAACCGAGGGGTGTGTAATCCTATTTGTAAGCCCCACTCATTATTAATAAGCACAATTTCGCATAATGGCCAATGAGAGCGGAAATGTAAATAAATTATAAATACATAACAATGTAAGCGCAAAAATGCCATGAAATATTACCTCTTTGTGCGCGCGCAATGCAAAATGTTCAACTTTACAGCAGCTTTAAATCCGCCATCCGCCGTCCGCCTGCTATTTTCGCATTCCTGATTTATTATGAAATGTTTACCGTCCAAATAGAGGCACGTCCTGGCCTTAACTTTCCGCCAAACCTAACTAAGAGCCCCAAACCGAACCAAACCGTACCGAACAAATATCGGGTCGCATTTTAAAATTCCAAACGCCTACGCAGGCTAAGAACGTAAGAACTGGCGACTTATATAGAAATAAAATGAAATGGGCAAACGAGACAAAGGGAATTATTGGTGGTAGAAGGTAGAAAATAGCTGGAGATGGTGGATGGAGATGGTAGATGGAGATGGGCTGTCTGTTTAATTTAAATGTTGTCTCTCCGCCTCTGCCATCTAGGTCTTTTATTCTATTTTTAAACAGTTGCGGTGGAAATTGTAGAACTTTTACATAATTTTAAATAATTTTAAACTTTAAAGAAGGGAATTTATTCTAGTTTCTGAAATGACTTAAAGCTTTATAAGTTATTGTTTAACCCCATTAAACATTATTTCTTTCCTGCTGACCAAGTTTTACAGCCCGAATGCTATGTTTGACATCAAAAGCAAACCACTAATGGCTGAGACACCTAATTAACAATGACAATAACTTATTTATTAGGTCGTAAAACAACCGTTCTTCCATGTAAAAGGGGGGCTTGTTTAAAGCAGTTTACAAGGGGCTATTATTATGACCGCATCTGTGCTTTGGGCTCTATCTCTCTCCCATCCCCCCCTCTGTGGGCTTACAGAGGTGAGGCTTCCGGGGAGCCGGCCTGCCGATATGGCAGCTTATGTCAAAGTACGTGCCTGGACGTACACGGGGCTTACACCTATCGAGCTGGCCAGAAGTGAGAGAGGGAGAGAGGGGGGCACTTGCCGCGGGCTAGAAATCATGTTTAGAATGCCCAAGTGCGTCGTGAGCGAGTCAAGTGGCAACAACCCCCTCACCATCACCATCTCAATCTCCATTCCCATTCCCATTCCCCCCTCGAAAACTATGCGTGGGCGTCTTGTGCGTAGCCGAGTTTAATGAACTTCAAAGCATCGGCATTCGCATTCGCATTTCCATTTCCATTTCAATTCAATTCATCAGCAGGCCAAACATCGACTGACGAATGTTTGCCGGGACTGGGACTGGGACTCTGCCTGTGCCCCTCAATAATTCTTTGATGGAATTATTATTATTGTACGGCATCGATATGGAAATGCCTGAGTGTGTGTTTTGCATATTTATTGGCAGGCGAGCAGGCTGGCGGGAAGGGGATGGGAGGTATCAGCCCCTTTGTAAATGGCTTTTAATTATGGCCCGGCTATATCCAATTCTGACCGCATTTTATGGCCATCAGAATCAACATTCCCTGCTGCATGATGGCATTTTTCAATTGTCTGCATTTTGCTTTGTTTAATTGTTCAACCGAAACAAACAGTGAACATGTCAAAGGCGAGGAGGAAACGAAAAAATGTTCCCCGGCCAGCGTGAAAAGCGCCGGCGGGAAAATGTTCTAAAATTGCCTCTGCCCGAAAAACGCGGCAAAAACAATGCGAATTTGTCAAACAAATGCAACGCACATGCTCATAAATTCTCGAGTTAGGAGAACATTTTTGCGGGGGACAAAAAGAGGAAAAGCGAGCCCATAAACAAAAATGTTTCATGCGAAAATGTTTCGCTATTTTTTCCCGCTCGCAGTTACTATTTTCCCGCCCGGCAGTAAATCAACGAAAGCGTTTTGAACGCACAACATACAGCTAACTAGGGACGATAGTGGGGATTTATTTCTGAATTTTGCAAACTACAAAAGCCACAATCTAATAATTGTTCTCTCTCTGTTTTTTCCAGGTAATTTCCAACACACTTTTCGTGGCTTACATCGAATAATTCGCTCGTAAGTAATTTAAGTAATTTGTCAAAAAAAAAAAGGAAAAGCGCCGGCGTAAGCCTCAACAACCATCGAGTTTATGAAGCGAGCTTTATTTTTATTATATGTATTATGCAACAGCTGAAGAGGAATGCCGCGGCTTGTGTAAAACCAGGGGGAAAACAAAATCACTGAAATTGTTGCATGAATATCCTTTTAGCGCGTTTCGGGCGCTTTTATGCGCATTTAACTTTTACGGTTATGATGACGTTGCGGTAAATTGGTTCGGGGGTTCACGTGGGCGTGTCTCCGCCCGCGAAAAACATGGCTGCCAACGGGAAGCGAAGCGGCAATTAAAGTCGAGTCGAGCTGAGACCGAAATTCTTCAAGGATTAATCCTGGCAGGCAGCGAATGCATTTCCACTTTCACCGCATAGTCATAGTTGGCGTGGCATTTGCATTGCATACTTTGCGGCGCCATGAATGAAATGCACAAGCATTTTCCGGCCTCACTGGGAGTTGTAGTCGCAGTCTCGTAGCGTAAAACGATTCCAGAGTCGTGGCCATATTCCTTGTTGTTAATATGGAATATGGTATGCAGGCCCCACGGAGCAACCACCGCCATTCCCCGAGGACTCTCTCCCTATTTCCCTGCTCTGACTTGTATCTGGCATATTAAAAAGGCAGCGAGTGAAACAAACTGAATGAAAAGTTGTAGTAATGCCTTTACAATGATTGCGCCTACTTCCCACTTTTGCCGGCAACTTTTCAAATAAACTTCTCTTTCTGATCTGCGCCTGTCTGTTTGAGCGTTCATTGCACCCGTTTGCCGGGTTGTCTGCGAAAGGTGGGGGGAAAGCGGGGAAAAGCGGAAAACTCAACTCAAACTGCAGCTGCAACGGCAACAGATACTGGCGGGCATTGTTTGCCAGCCAGCCACGCAGGATATTAGAAACGAGGCGAAAACTGCGCTCATTACGCATACGCCCAGTTGGCCTGATGTGGCAAATAATCGCGGCTCTTAAAGTGTTTGCTTAAAGCCACTGCCAAGCGGCTTAAATGCAACGGCATCTGCTTCTATCGTTGTTGTTGTTGTTGTGGCTGCTGCAGTGAAATAAAAACCGCATTTGATATAAAGGCATTGCCGCAGCTTTTCACCCCGCGGAGAGCGGGGAAGAGCGTGCACCCACAACCCCAGACAGTGGCAGACAAAGCGGCACGACAACCAACTGGCTGCTAGCAGATCCTACTCCAGCTTCAGCTTCTGCTCCTGCCACTGCCACTGCTCCTGCTCCTGCTATGTCTCATCCTGCCATTTTCTAACTCTCTGTCTGTCTGCCCGCTGTCTCTATGTATGGCTAGAGCCTGCCTTGAAGAGTTTTCCCAGTGTTTTCTGTGGCATGCCGACGACGACAGCAGCCATCCCCGATCCAGTTTCCCCTCGAAACCTCACTCCTTAAAGCCTCATTCCCTCATTATGCCCACACAAACACACACACCACATGCAGAGAGAGAAAAAATTAAGAGTTAGCGAAAGTTATCCTGCAACTAATTATGATTAAATTAGAATATTTGAAGACATATCAATCATATCATTTTTAATCACTTTTTGGATCAGAATTTCTTGAAACTAGATATGAAATAATAGAAAATAAATATAAATAATATAAATTATTAAATTAGATTATAATAATATTTTTGGAATTTTTAAAGTCAGCTTGAAGTATTCCCTTAATTTAGTCAGATTTGGATCGTCAAAGTTAAAACATTTTCCTTTAATTGCAAATTAAGTTCTTCTTTGTCTCAAAATATTCAAATTAGCACAAACTCCTCCAATTCCTCGCAGTGCACAGATACCAGTTGGATGGCTCGGCTGCGCTGCATGTTTGTGCTTATGGAAAATCCCTGCGCTCTAAAAAATTTATAAGTGCGCACATGGTGGAGGAAAAGTCTACACTGCACACAGGCCCGCTGCCAGCCGCTTTTCCTCTTTGCATTTTGCGAAAACTTTTGTAAAATGACAAAAATATGCCCATTAAAATGAGCAAATGTTGGAATTTATGTACATTAGGAGGAATAGAGGAGGCTCCGCCTCATAAGGGATGCTCTTTTATTTGCCCGGCTTGCGCTTTTCCCGCCGTCGCCGCCGCCTCCGCCCGTCAACTTTTCCCGCTCTCCATTCAGCTCCAGCTCATTCATCATGGAAAAGGGAGCACCGAGCAAGACAGAACGATGGCAAGAAAATGTGAGTAAGGAAAAGCCGGAAAACTGTCCTTTCTGACTGCATTCCTTGGCCTGTTGAAGTTACAGTTGGTTAGTGCAAACAATTAGCGCAGCTTAATCAGATTTGCCGGTCGCATTAAGCCCTGATAATTCCCCTTAGTGGCGCAAAAGGGGAAACCCTTTTGCCTTTAAACTTCGATTGGCCGTGGAAAAGTTGACCCCAAAGTTTCTGCTGAAAAGAACTTAAAACGTTTTCCCGTCTTGGCCGCGGGAAAAGTTTAGTCTGACAGTCAGACAGACAGACAGTCGGGCAGACGGAAACTTTTCCAATTTTAATGAAAATATTTGCGCAGACTAGTGAGCACAGTGTGCCACCTCGGCTGGACGAGGTTGTATCATTAATATGCATGTCATAGAGCCAGGACCAAAGGATGCTCCAGCAGCCGGTCAGGCGAACTTTATGAGTGGATTGTTCTTACCTAGGAGTATCTCAGTTTCTCAGTATCTATATATCTCGATGTCTCTGTATCTCTGCATCTCTGCCTCTCCACAGCCATGTGTTCATAACAAGCTGTGAAAATATATCCGCACTTTTTCACCCCGGACTTCTGTTTTTGTTGTCCTTCGAGTGCAATCCCTTACGATCGATTTTCCCGGCGTTTTTCCTGCCACTTGAGCAAAACAATAAGCCGAAGCTGAAGCCAAGGAAAAGTGCAAAGAAAAACGGAGCAAGACTTCCTTGCTTCCTTCTGTGCTCTGCTCTTTTTTTCTCCCTCATTGTTGGTCAGTCGGTCTTCGTGTTGGTAAAACAATAACTTGTCCCTGAACAGGATGAGCAGGATGCCCCTCCGGGTGGAAATTCACGCACTCGTTCGCATTTATGCACCGAAATTGGCAGTTTCAATTACATATTACCCAGGCACAGTCCCATTGTCCTCTGCCGACATCATCATGATGAACTTTTAATGAGCTAATTAAGAGCAACACTTTCGGTTTCACAGCCAAATATGGCAAACGTAAGCCCCGCTCGTGCACATGCCCAGCGAAAGTTTCCATTTGGATGTCGGACTTGTTGGCAACGGTAAAATAGCAAAATTTGTTGCCAATTAAAAGTTGCCACCCCTGACCCCTAGCGACTCCTCGCAGAAAATGAGGTGAGCCAGTGTTGGGGTGACAAAAACAAGAGCTGGGAGCTGAAAGCTGAGAGCAAATCGAATGGCATTTTAATTGAAATTCCATGGAAGATACTGCTGTCTAATAATTGAAAGGAAATGCAAGTCACGATTCAAGTTCGTTGTGAGCCAAAGCGAGTGTGTGTGAGTGTGAAGGATAATGAAAAAGAAATTACATTTTATTAGTTGGAAATTGAATTTTCCTAATCGATGCTTTGTTGTCCTTATTGGTGTCTATTTTAAGGTCCTCAGGGGAGGTGGGGAGAGAATTAAGATGAGCCAGCAAGGATATGATTTTTTATTACTTAATAAGTAGGGAATTTTTGTAATAGTTTACATGAGATATATAATTGTATCGAATTTTATAGAGCATTTTAGAATGGAGATAAAAGAGTTCTCATACTACGAGTTGACTTTATGTGCAGTCAAGTGTTCTGAAGGACTAAAAACTGCTTCACAGAAATAATACATTCTTATTGTAGTTTTCCAACACTGATGTGAAAGAATTCTAAGGGAATTAAAAGATAAGTTAACATTATATTTCAGTTTTAAAAATGCTCCAGGTTCTTATACTGATATCTTACGATTTGACAAATCACAAAATTTTAGCTACTTTTCAAGCCGCAAATAATTATGGGCGCTTGTTAAATCACTTTCCAACACTGCATTTAAGTTATTATTTAGGGAAATTTCAAATAAGCTTTTTTTCTCTTAACTTTTTCCAGTGACGCAGCTGTTTTTTCCTTAATTTTGACCCATTAAAATCAGCAGGCCTAATGTCCTCTGCCTGTGGGCTAAATTTCTAGTGGACAGACCGCCCCAGCGTATCCGGCAGATATCTAAATGTGTACGCATTAGCTCGTATCTTATCTGCAGCACAATTAAAATATTAAAAGAAATCATAAAAAGCGACAGCCCGCCACTAGCCATAATTCAAGTCATTAAAAGTTGTGTGTGGCCGCACCAAACCCACCGGAAAAAACACCACCAGAAGTAGCACCAGCAGCAGCACCACCGCGAAAGAGGGGAGTGTCTGCAGTGGAATTGCCCACCGCGTCTAATTCTAATTTACTGCGTTTTCATGGCCGTAGAAATAACTGCCACTTTTTCGGGGCGCCACCTTGAGCTTTGTTCTCGGGGAAAAATACTCGTAAATTGGGTAAATTTATGCGGACGCCATTAAAGGGCTGCTCCTGCTCCTGCTGGTGGGGTCTAGGCCTCGTTCTAGGCTTGTGTTTCTGCTTATATTTTTTGTCGGGTTGCTACTGGCAGCCTCACCTGCCGGCACTTAATTTGCCCCAAAATGAGTTACAAATTTTGGTTCCGTTGCCGTTCACCCGTTCTCCAGCTTTCATTCCCGTTCCCTTTTTTTGGTGCAAATTGTTTGCCAATTTGGTTCGCACTTGGCCGGATCCTTGTTTGTTGTTCGCGCTGGCAACGGTTGTGTGGAGCGATAATTGCGTGTTAAAATATATGTATATCTCTGGCAGGAGGCTCATCTCCTTGAATGCGCCGCGCTGCTGCTTTGCTCTGAGGATACTGAGGGATCTGCGGAAGTTGGCTAAACAAGCGGCATTCAATTAGGAGCCAGCCGGGCGGAAATTAATCAGCCGCCAGTCGCAAAAGCTGCCAATCAGGAAAAGTTTTGCCTTTGAAGTTGCTCCATGTCATTCTCATGCAGCACCCTTACCCCTTCCGCGGCGAGTGCAGCCCGCCTGACACTGACAATGACAATTAATCAAGCGATAACAAGATGTAAATGCAATGCATTGAATATTTTCCCCCAAAGGCTTTCCTTTAGTCCTTATATTTTTTTCTTTTTTCCATTTCTGTGGCCTTGGGGAGGACTGCAGTTTATTTGAAAATTAAATTTACGCCAAATTTGCTCAGACAGCTGGCTGCGTTTTTCACCCCGAACTCCGAACTCCGAGCGCCGAAGCTTCCCCTGTCAGACTTTCAACTTCATGAATTGGATTATGCCGGAGACGTAACTGGAGCTGGAGAAGATTCGGGCCATGTTTCAGTGCCGCCGGCAAGCTGAAGCTGAAGCCTGCATAGTTTTTAAGTAGCTGCGTAAATTTCGCACAGCGCACAGATTTGCTAAGAGGGGGAAAAGCCGGGAAAGCCACCCTCTGCTGTTTTCTTTCAACGCGAAAATTGCCGCCAGCATCGAGCGTCGAGAAGAAAAATGAAATGTTGTCTATGCATGAATGCAGTCGCTGATGGCGGAGGGGGTGGAGCGGTGGAAAAGCGCTAGAAAAGCTGGAGCTGGGGGCGGCGTCCTTTGTGCTCACACTTTGCGTACTTTGCATGTACGAACAAACGGTTTAAGTGCTTTCAAAATGTTGACGCTCGCCGAGGATGCTGCTGCTGCTGCTGCTGATGATGCCGGCGAATAATCGGGCTGGATATGGGGTTGGCAATGACTACAACTACTACAACGATGACGAGGATGGGGACGAGGACGATGGCCAAACTCCGACATCATTTTATTATCTGCTATGTAAATTTGCGCGCTGCAAAAGTTTGCGGAAAGTATTCCGGGTTTGATTTTGAGGTACCCCTGTGTTGCCAGCCCATGTCCGTGTCCGTGTCTGTGTCCTTATCCCTTGGCCAGGATTAGCTGAAGACTCCCCCAACGTCTGAATGGCCAAAAACCAATAACCGAGGGCGCTATTCTGTGGGGGCCATAATTTAATTCAATTATCGTGGCCGCCCCGCTGAGTGCGTCTTTTTATGGAATTTCTATTGGATTGCCGCGTTAAAATGCTAAATTATGTAGACCCGCGCGAATGTCTATAAATTTAATCGTCCTAGCTTTTCGCCGCTCGTTCCTACCTACGCAAAGGATATTCATGGTGGCCTGTAAAAATTTTATTGCATATTTGCAGGCGCGAAAAGCCGAGGCATATGAAAAATATTTAAGGATCTGCGACTGCGACTGCGGCCGAAACAATTTGCCAAAGCCGCTTAAAAGCCGCAAGGCGCCGAAAGCCCAGCATACCTTGAGGTCCTGCCTTTTTGGCCTCACACATGTCTCGTATGTGTGTGGGTCCTTTTGTTTTATTTTGGCAAAAGTGGGTAAGGGGAAGGCAGGGCCGGGGCAAAGCCTATTAGACTCTCGGCGAAACCAAGATGGCGCCATATTAAATTTCGCTTTCCCCGGCGCACTGCCATTGTATTTGTTTATGTCTTTCGCCGCTCTCCCTCTGCCTCACATGATTGTGCCACAAAAACTGTGGCCTTAGTGAAGCGATAAAGCGTCCTGCTTTTTTTTGCCTTTCTCCAGCTCCGTCTGATTATCAGCCGCCTTGGTTTTGGCCTCGCAAAACATGAGTGAGCACACTAGCTGCCAACTAATTGTTAAAGCTGGCTTTAAGAACGCACACAGACTGGCTGGTGGTGTTGTCATGCCAAATAAGAACATCTGGCTTGGAGACAACGACCATGGCTGAGTCCCCGTTTTGTTGTTCGTGGCTCTGGCTCTTATCAAATCAGGGACTTTTGACAGCTTTTGGCAGACATATCTTCCCCCTTGGCTCGATATTTGTTTGTTTGTGCGGCGCGCGTGGATTTATTTATGTCGTCTGCCAACCGGCGGGCAAAAGTAATAAATTTTTCACAAAAAGCAAACAAACTTCAAATCGTTTTCATTAAAAAACATGAATGTGGCAGTTACTGGTGAATTTCATTCCCCGCTCCCCGAATGCCAATTTCGAGTCGACTTCCAGGACTTCCTTTTCCTATCATCTTGTGTTTCACTTGACTTGGCAGCTTGATTTTGATTTATTGACCTGACAGGTTAAGGCCTGAATTATTAATGCCAATTACCGTGATTACCCTGAAAAGATTGCTTCTGATGCGACAGAATCATTAACCCCAAAACTTTGAAGAGGGGAAAAATAGGAAAGAAGACTTGAGACTAGAAACTTTAACAAGACTCTTTAAAATTGAAATTTTATATCAGCTTACTGCTTAAATTTCTTTAAAATCCCCTTCCAATTAGTTGGCCTTAAAATAAAGTCCAACAATTTGCCACAATGGCCCCCTTCCTCAGCCACTTGAGTGGGTTTTTATGGCGCCTCGGAAATGGCAAATCGATGGCAATCGAATGAAACGAAATGACCCAACAAAAAGGACACCCATTTTCATGTGGCGCGTGGAAAAGTTTCCCTTTTCAACTTAGCCTAGTGAAATTTAACACAGAAATTTTCCAGCGATTCCGAGATCTAACTTTCAACATTTGCTTTCATTGCAGGTAAGCCCCCGGAACAATCCTACACCTACGGCCACGAAAACATATATCGGCGGAGGCTGGGAGCGGAGCTGCTGCTAAAATTGGATTACAAACTTCGCTGAGCAGGAATAAATCACTTGACTTTCCATAAATCATTAGCGGGGCGGCGCTGGGCGATGGGCGATGGGCGATGGGATTTTGGATTTTGGATTTTTGGATCCCCTGGGGTCACGTCTGTCGAAATCAAAAGCATATTATGCCCGAAAGTATGCAAACATAAACCAATTATGGCCAGTTTTTGGAGCCGCCTCCCCGTTGGATATCATTGTCCGCCTTTGTTGCCACTTTATGGCTCCTGGCAGTCAAAGGAATCGCTGAGGCATTTAATCAAGGCACGCACACAAATTTACACGCTAAACTGATTACGCGGAAAAGCCAATAATTATGTAATCATAGCCGCATATAATTTTTGACAAAGGTTAGAGATTCGCATCCCTTCCGGCGCGGCGCTCCTCCTCTTGGCTTTGCTGAAGCGAAAAAAGGTCAAAGGGGGATGATTTAGTGGCTGCCTTGGGCAACTTATTGTACAGTTGCCATTCCCATTTTGGCCATGTTGGCTGGCTGGCCTGCAATGTGGAGCAGTTTGCGGTTATTGACCAGGCCAAAACTGCAGTGTCTGGGTGGCATTTGACGGGGGGTTGGGTGCCGGTCCTTTATGCTGCCTTTGAATGGCCCCGGAAAATGGCAATGGCTGGCCGTTAAGGGCGCAATGGTAGCATTTTCCAGCACGCCGTTACTTTTAATTAACTTTGATTTTCATTAAAGAAGCCATAAACACGAGCTCCGCCTTCCTTGGGCTCCCGGCGCGCAGGAAGTTCGTTCTCCTCTTTGCTCCTTCTCTGCTGGCCATAATGATTATGAATCGGAGCCAGCGCCGCATGCATTATGCATTATGCATAAACAGTAACAAAAGTTTAATAAAAATTCATTTCAATTTTTAATTAAAATTAAATTTTCATGCCCCCGGGTCCGGCCGGGCCCATAGTTTATAGTTTCCAG
This sequence comes from Drosophila watanabei, assembly GCA_008042575.1. Taxonomy (NCBI): domain Eukaryota; kingdom Metazoa; phylum Arthropoda; class Insecta; order Diptera; family Drosophilidae; genus Drosophila; species Drosophila watanabei. Next base: position 69,091 of record VNJS01011901.1, on the reverse strand, counting down.
TAGCGCCCCGCAAGGAAATTAATATTTCGGCTTACATACCCAGCGAGGAGATACAGTCATGCGTGGTGTCCATTTTAATTATGCATAAATGTCTGTCTGCATTTTTTGCGTCCTTTATTTTTTTTTTCATCCTGTTTCCACCAAGGATGGCGAAAGATTCCCTTGCTATATAATTTGCCTGTATTTGCACAAGTTTTTCCGGCAGCCATTTTATTTTTTCTCGCCGCAACCGCAAGGTAAATAATTGACCGGGCGACGGCGGAAACTTTTGTTTGTTTAGGCCATTAGCCCCGTGTGCTCCCCTCTCTGGGAAGTGAGTCACTCAGTCAATTGTTGCATGTTGGCCAGACCCACTCCCCCCACTTGGCTTATTAGTGCAGCTCACTTAGGGCAAACAAAGCCGGGCTAAACTGTTAATCGCCGGCAACACTTAAGACAAACACGAGTGCCCGCCACAGGAGCACAGGAGTGGGAGTTCGGGGGAGAGCGGGGTGCTGAGGGTGCACTTCAGCCGCAACAATTGCACGGCAAGCGAATTGGGCGGCACACCCACTCCACCGCCCAACGCACTGGCTTTGTTCGCACTCAGGATACTCACTCATGGATGCACATGCACATGGCTCGGGAGACAGAGAATGGATGAGTGCGAGATACAGTGGGGAAAATACTCAAGAAAAGTATTTTTGGTTTGAATTTGGAATCTAAAAATAGAAGAAAGGAGCATCTTGAACACTTAACAACCAGATCAATTTTATTCAGATGCTGTAGAGTTTGAATACCTTAAGAATTCATATATCCTTGAGTACTATGTGTACGTTTTTTCTGAGTGCCCGAAGGCATACAGAGGGACTCCAGAAACAGACACTCAATGGAAGGCACCTGTTCGGTTCTGGCTAATCTTGATGGCCTGCCAATTGCCAAATGCAATTGCCATTGATTGCCGGACGGAGAACTGCAAAGGCAAAGGTAAGAGTGGAGATACAGGTGGAGTGGCAAGAAAGGTAACGTGGAAATCCACTAAAGGGGAAAAAGAAGACGGGACAGGACATGGCTTTGTTTTGCACCGCTTTGTTTCGCACCTTTTCCAGTTGTGTCTGTGTGTTTGCCGGGTAAAAGCTCTCCCAGGTGAGTGGCACAAGCCACTTGACAGCATAACTTCTTCCGAAGGATAACTCCCTGCAAGGAGCCACTTCCATAAATCTAATTGATGCTAACCAAATGTTGACCAATTAGAGTTTTTTTCTTCCTTTCGCTGGCGGAAAATCGATTAGCGGTCAGCAAATTCGATCGAGTGGAATATCCGGATATATATATATACATAAATGTGTTACACCTGCAATAACAAACCGATGGCCGACATTATGGCCAATTGACTAAAGGCGTGTCCCTGGAATGACATTCGTGTGTGTTTGCCAGCTCTATTTATTTGGATTATTTTATTTGCCAGTGCAGCAGCAGCAGGAGCTCTGATTGTTGTAGAACGCAATAAGCGAATTTGCATAAAATCTCAACGTTCGGTGTACTTTGTAAAACGAAGCTAAATAAACTTGCCATAACAATAACAGCGGCAATAGCAGCATCAACATCAACGCACTTTGTCATGTTTTATGCAGGGACAACAACAGCAAACAGATGAACACGAACACGAGTAAATTGCATGTGAAAATGCACTGGAAGAAATATTTGTTATTAGGGGAATTAAGTTTATTTTGAGGAGAATTCTTTGGAAGTAAAGCAGCATCTTGAGTGGGAAATAAGTATATCTCAATATGAGTCTTACATACTGATTCCTTAATTTTTTTGGGATTTATTTTCAAGCAAATGCAATGCACTGGAAACAATATCTATAAATATCTAAGGAAACTGTTTTAGTCTCAAGGTTTCTATTGGAATGTATAAGTATCTCAAGCTGATATAAAGTATCTTTCAACCATCTCATTTCTCTCTCTGTTGCATGCATATTTGTGAAATTCAACTAAATAAGGAAAAAACTCGACAAATAAAATGGAACCAAGGGGCTTACAGGGAGTTAGTTCCTCCTCTCCTTACATCCCCTTACATCCCCCCTGCATTTCTGCATGTTTGTCGGTGTTTGGCTGCTGAAATCATATGCAACGCCCCAACGTATGCCGCATATTGTGTGTGCACACACAGGCACCGCCCCCCTGCCGCGCCACTGCCAGGATGTTATGCATTTTCGACTTTATGGTAAATCAGATTAGGGCTGGCCCACTCACAGGCACAGAGACAGACACAGGCACATCGGGCTGAGCTCAGCTCAGTTACAATTTCAATTGCAAAAATGTGTTGCTTTGTTTTATTGGGCCGAACAGTCCGTCCGTTTGCCTGTCTGTCTGAATATCTGTTTCGCCGCCTGCCTGCCCCTCTGTGGTGCGTTGCAGTTGTTTGTTGATTTAGCAGTTAGATTTATTGCATATTTGATGCCATGCAACAAATTGCCTGTATGCCACAGGGCAACTTTCCATACCCACCTCCCAACCTTTCAGCATTTTTGCAGCAGTGTGGAAAGGCAATTTAATAATTTTTTAGTGCCGCTGCTGCATCACCACGATGAATTATTTTCGTTTTGTCGAGGGCTCTTCATATCGGGCATTCGGTCTGCGGTCTAATATGCAGTTAGTAAATATAAATTCGCACTGCCAGCAGCAGCATCGACTAAACGAAAATTTAAATTGCACAAGGCTCTGAGATTACATAGGGGGAAGGCTCTGGGCTCTGGGCTCTCAGTGGGTTAAAATGCGCACTGAGGTCGCTGCACATATTTCTGTGTTGACCCATAAATATTTGAAGTGCTTTGATGCATTTTACATTTGTATCTCCACAGTCTGTGCAATTTAATTATTTAGGTTTTTGAATTTTTGCGGAAAAGCCGCACGAATCTTTTATTTACGGTGTTAGATAAAATTTAAAGGGTTTTATGGTTTCAGTGAGAAACTGTCTAAAGCGTGCTTGCTGTACTTCATGTATTTTATTTAGATTTCTTTGTGCGACTTAATCGATTGAATTTAGATAAAGATTTATTTATTTAATTGCTCTTTGTGAAATGACAACCTGCAGGGGTTATGCAAGCAAGGCAATCAGGTTATTTTTAATAAAGTTTTATTTGTCAGTTAGTTTACTTAGGGAACTTTTTCGTACTTGTAAGTCCCTTTATTTATTTGTTCATTTATTATATTCATGCTTGGCCAGGATTCATTACGTATTCTCTCCGAAATATTTATCTAGGCTTTTCTTTTTATTTGTTCACTTACTTTTTTAATTGAAATGGCAACTGTGACATTCTGCTTTCTTTCTTATCGTCTCCCAGAAACTCTCCTTGTAATTAGTTTTGTTTGCTGCCTGGAGTTCATAATATTATTCCACATGTCTGCCTTCGTCCCTCAGCAATTGTCGGATGCAAATGTTTTGCATTTTCCTTGGCTTTGCAGTCACCGCAATGGCATTGTTGTTGCTGCTGCTGCTGCTTTTGCTGCTGCATTTTCCCACTCGCAAAATTACCTTTTTGCGTTCTACCGCTGTCATGTGGCTGCCTTTGCACTGGCTGTCGCCGTTGTCGCCGCACTTAATTTATGGCATTTGGTGCTGCCACACGGGACGGAGCACGGGGCACGGGCAAGGCGGCTGCAACAACTGCAGAATTTTACAAATTTTTGGCACACGGCTGCAACAACAAGAGCAATGACAACGGCAATTGCCGCTGCGGTTTGCCCTGCCACATGGCCGCCCACTGGGAACTGGGAACTGGGAAATGGCGGGGCGGGAAAAGCTTAGTGCTAACAATGAAATTTGCTACAATGCCAGAGGCATGCTAAAAACGTAATTACCATAAAATTACACCCGCACCAAACACACAGCTCCGACTGTGTGTGACTCACCGCGTGACTCCGCCGGCAGTCGCATTTGATTTAACACACACCTGGGATTGGGATCGGGATTTGGCCAATAACAGTCGGCGCCCTATTCTATTAGCGGTTTCTGACAGTTTCCAGTTATCGCCCGAAAAAAAAAATATACACTCAATTAATTTCTGGTCTAAAGTGTTGCAAACCGAAAACAATAACTGCCCGCCGCACTCTTCCGAGCGTGAACAATTTGCTGTATTGTCCTGGCAGGAAAAAAATAGCAACAGCAAGAGTAATAAAAAAAATCAGGGTATGAAATGCTGACTGAAACTTTCACTTTGGAAAAGCACACAGTCAGAAACCGAGCTGAGTTTCAAAAAACAATCAGAGAAATGGCAAATTGCACATTTCCGCATGTAAATGCACACACACACACACTGGCAGAGGGTGGGTGGTAGATAGCAGCTCGCTTTTCCACCCCTTTGGCTCATTGCTGTTTTGGGTTTTCCTTCCACACTGTTTTCCTCTTCTTTTTTTTCCGTCAGACAAACAGCTAAAAACAACCGCAAATTGTTGAATTTAATTTTCATTTTGGATGTATTCCAATTTCATCAACTCGAATGTGAATGTGAATGTGAATGCGAGCCCGCATTTTGCCCCTTTTCCCCCCGAAAGCCAGGCACAATCCAACTTTGCTTTGCCAAATTGCTTTCGCCGCCGCCACTGCGTATACGTAATATTTGTTAACAGGGCAAAATTAAAGCCAACAAAAGCCAACGAAAGTGGCAGTGGCAGATCCATCGCCGGCGGCAGGACAAGCATAATGTGCAATTACACACTTCGTTCTCCGAGTTCCGAGTTCCAAGCTCTGTATGTGTGTGTGTGCTGGCTTCTGCATCTAGTCACGCATAAGTAACGAGCACATAATTTCCCCGTTTTGGCCCACATTTTGGCCAAGAGCACGCTCTATAAGCCGCATGCCACATGCCACACGTAGCCAGGCCACTTGCCGCTGTATAGCTGCGATGCCTGAATGCCTCACTGGATGGCTAGATGGCGGTTCATATATGAGTGCGACATGTTTTGAATTTATGCCGCGGACGTGCAAAACTTTAGCCCTCGTTTTTCCAAAACTATTTCGCAGAGAAATGCGGGCAGAAACTAGATTTGCCATTTCTCATTCTCCGGCCAGAGACCAAGGATTTTTCCCGAGTAAAATCTTTTGCATAATATTTATAGTCCTTGTAGCAGCACCCATTTCCCCTCAGACAGTGTCGCATTTTTCGCACTTTGTCTACGGGAACCCACTTGATCGAATTGCATCAATTGGCTGCCACCTTTTGTTGTCGACACCTGGCCGGCGAAGCCCTTTCAGCGCTATTCAGTTTACCTTTTCGCATATTTTTTATGGCCATCGATCAATTTAATAATTCTTTTTCGAGCAGCGGAGCGCTGACGTCCATCAATTGTTGCCCTCGCTCGCGCGGTGGTAATGGAAAGCTGGGGGGGAAAAACCCTTCCTCAACAGATGCGCCATTACGGCGCTTTTTCGCTTTTTCGCCTTTCCCTTCATTTTCCCAGCTCTCTTTTTATTTTTTTTTGTTTTTCGGCACTCACTTCGTGCTCGCTTTTGTTTCAAGCGGGCGATTTTTCCATATGTGTGCCGCCGAGTGCCGCAATGTGTCCCCGTAATTTATTCCTGTTGAGTGCCATGTGCGAATTATTGTCAGCGATTTGTTGCAAATTTAAGGTATTAAAAAGGTTTCGAGGAAAAGTGTCAGGCCGAAGCAGAGCGCGGCACTAAATGAAAGATAAATGGCAGATCCCGATGGAGTTCCCCGGAGTATACCCCGAACAAATCCCGTGATGAATGTTCATTTGCGGATTGTTAGCATTTCGATTCAATTACCAGGCGGCCCGGAGAGGCCGAGTCCCGGCCAGAATCGGCGCCAGGGTCAGGTAACAGCCCTCACCTAATGCATAATTTATTTGCCTTGTACATTCCGGGTGGCGGCATAAATCAGGGCCAAAAACAGCAGCCAAAACACAAAACACAACAAAAAAAGAAAGGAGGGAGGGAGCTGGGTAAAGAACAAGGAAAATTATATTCTATATAAAAATCCGGGCTAACAGAGCTGTAAAACCCATTAACAATTACGCGCTGCGTTTCGGTCTTGCCCTTGTTTTTTGGTCACAAAAAGGCGCACAGCCAAAACGGGGGTAAAAAACCAAAATGATAACCTAATTAAGTTGGGGGCGCACCTTTTTTTCCAGGGAGCTTCCTCTCATTACAAAGTGAAATTAAACAGGCAGCGTGACAATGTCAAACGCGGAATGGCAAACGAAACCAGGCCAAAGGCACAGCCAAAGACGCCGCCATGTTTTTTGGGCATTAAAGTTTCATGTCCTGGCGCAGGATCATAGACTCCTTTTCCTTTCCTCCATGGCATACGCGTTTTTAATTTCCCCACAGTTTATCGTTGCCTGCCATTCAATGCCATTTCATTTACTTCCGTTTCATTGGAACTGCCCTCTATCACCGGGCTATCCTTCGTCCTTCCATCCAGCCATCCTGCCATCCCTTTCGGCTGTGGCTTGTAATTGCTAATATCCGCTTTTAATTAAGCAACTTCCTTTTCAGCATTGTGGTCCGTCGGACTGTGGCTCTGGCTTTGGGGTTTCTTTTCCATTTGTTCAAATGTATATAGTCCGTACGTATATATATATTTCTGGGTATATTTTAAATGTATACGTATTTTTTGGCGCCCTTTTTTCATTTGCTTTCCTTTCCTTTACTTTCCTTGCCCCGTTCTGGCTGCCTTTTGGGCTTTTGTGCATACCGAATGGCGTTTGGGTGCGCTTTTGACCCAAAACTCGTGCATTATTCAGCCGGCAGCTTAAAGTCCCTTTAAGGCCCGGTCCGATCTTGTGCTCCCCTAGCTAGGGCCTCGCCTCAATTAGTCGACATCGGCATCTATGGCGTTTTGTAATTTCGAGCACTTTTATCTAAATAACCGCATTCAATGGTGCATGCAACGACGGCGGCAGAAACAACACAGAATGCCAGCTGGCCAATGGTCCCTCATCCTCCTCCTCCTGCTCCTCGTTCGGCAATAAAGTTTCACGGAGCATATCAATTGCTTGCCCTGCGGCTCGCGTGCTCCTCCCAACGTATCCCTCGCTGGAATGTATGCAGTGGAAAATGTGTAAAACGAGCCAAAACAGCAACAGAAACAATGGCTATCTGCAAACAGCAACCGGCCTGATTGGGGTCAATTCATTGCAACAACATTGGTAGCAACATCCTCGCATCCTCGCGGCCTCGCTGCCTCGCATCCCTCCCATTCGCATCGTTCGATTTCTGCCGTCTGACATTGTGGTGTTGTTGTTGTTTTATGTCCATTTTTTTTATTGCCTCGCTCCTGTCTGGCGGCCAGCCCTCCGTTTTTGGTTGTCTCGGCGTTTTGTTGTTCAATAATCAACACCCAAAGCTCCGGGCCCGTTGCAGCTGTTGGAAAAACTTAAAAACGAGAAAAAACGACAGGAAAAATAGTAGAGAAAAACCAGGGGACACGGCGTAGGATTCCTGTAGTTGTGGTTAAAAAATAGAGGAGCCAACGACAGGTGAAAATGGCCGCAAAAATAGCAGCAAAAAGCGTTGGCTACAAAAAAAACATAGAGAGATGCCTGCAAATATGGACTGGCAAACAGCTCATCTCGGGCTTTAGTCCTGGCTCAACTAAATGTTGCATGTACCCGTGTCGCTGGCAGTGCATTAATTAAACTTTGACTCACTGCAACACCCAGTACAGGCCGCCTTTGACCCGGCCCAAAGCCCTCACCCTCGCAGGCACTTAAGCGCCAGAAAGTAGGCTCAATCGTATTTGCAATTTCGTTTTAATGGCCACAGAGAGAGAGAGCTACGGGATCGTGTTCTGGCTCGGGTTCAGTTTCGTTGCAACTAATCGGCTTAGCCAAGTTACTGCTGCTGCTGTTGGCCAACTGCATTCAGAGTGCAGAAGGGGTTCAGAGTTAGAGAGCGGGGGAACCCGGGTCACTTGGCTGCCAGTGGGGCCTGAAATTGTTATGTTTTGTCCAACACAAATGGGTAAATCTCTCAAGCTGTTGCCTATACATTTTTTGGGTCGGTGCCGGAATTGAATTTTGATGTGCATCGATTTTGTTCGGGGGCTTAGCACTGACTGGTCAGGCTGTTAATTGCCACCAGTTGCTCGGTTACTCGCCCACCGGAAGCTTATGGCTCACACGCTTTTCCATGGCTTCTGGTTTTGCTCGCTCCTTGGGAATAGGATTTACGGCTAGTGGTTCTTGTTCGGTTGCCCCGGGTAGTAAAGCTGAGAAAACTGCAAGCTGATACGGCTGTGCACTCAAGGAAATCAATGGAGCTGCTTCGGTAAGGACGAATCCCTGCTGCCATATGGCAGGACTACCTGTTGCTGTGGCGGCGACGGCGCAATTACTCAGGTTTACGATTCATTAAATCTTTATGTCGCCGACACACATAATGGATTAAAAACGAGTGCTGATGAATGTGAATGAGTGAATGAGCGCAGGACCTAACAAAATCCAGCCCTTCCTTGGCGTACTTTTTGCACCTGTTACAGCTCTTAACGTGGCTCCTTTCTTCGGTTTCTCGAGTTGCTTCCCTTTTTTTCTTTTTTGTTTCCCTGTTAAATGGAGTGCAACTAATGGCCACTTTTATGCGAATGTCGGCTTAAAGACAACGAGCGGTTCGGTTTAGCCTGTATCCTTTGGCTTCACCGCATTTTTTCTACATTTTTTTCCTGTGCTGAGCTCGCGCTCTTTTCTGCAGGCAATAGAATTGCAAATGCGAAACTGCAAAGCGCACAAAGCGGTCAAATATTTGCCAATTTTTGGACGGTCGATGTCAACTGCAGCATTTGTCGCAATTCTCGCATAAATTTTGCACACCGAAATGCAGGCGGAAGGACCTCCAACCCAAACGCAAACCCAAACCCAAGGCTCCCATGCAAATGCGTAGATATAGCCACGCCCCCGACTGCGTGTAAATGAAATGTAAGCAGTGTCGCATATTTCATGACACGCTGCATAAAATACAATCGTATTTTAGTTAACGAACAGGCTACAGGCTACAGGCTCCGCTCGGCTTTTGTCCAGGACTATGCAAATGTGGAGGGAGGAAAGGAGTCGGAGGGAGGAACAACAGAAGTTTATGCCTCTGTTCCTATCTTATTCCTCGGCGCTCTAGTTACGTAATCTCCAGTGCCATGGGGATGCGGGTAACTTTGTCCATTTTGGGTTAGTTTTGCATTCGGAGGACAACTTTTGGCCAGCAGTGATATTAAGCTTGTTGCCATTATTTGATTGTCCGACGAAACTTGACCTTAAACTCGGTTGTTTAGTGTAATTTCATTTCGCTTTACAGGTCAGGCTTACACCCATTCGAAGGACTTGCTTGACAGCAATTAACTTTTCGGGACACGGACACATGTTGCTGGGCTCCTGGGTTCCTAGGTCGCAAAAAAAGGCATATTCCTGGACCCATATGTGCTTCCCCTTTCCCCCTTCTTACATTATTACTTTTATCGTGCGACATTGACAGAAAAAAACCTGCTTTGTGTACAAATTTCCTATTTATGTCGGGTCACCCACCTCCACTTTCCCCCTTGGCAATCGATGGATTGAGCCGATAAAGCCCTCGCTAAACGTGAACACACACATCCTGTATATAAGGATATATATATATATATATATAAAATGAAACATTTTTCGGTTTTGTGCACAGACAAAATGCGTTGTTAAACATGTTTTGGGTCAATATCATAAGCCATGATAGTTATAAGCCACAAAATGTTAGACAAACACTTAAGCAGACACTGAAAGATGATAGTGGATTGCCCAGGGGATGAGGAGGGGAAAGGACTGGCAAGGATCAGGGGAATCAGCACAAAATCCATTCAATGCCATAATAGACACAGCAAATGTTCCACCTTCATTTCGGGGTCTGGTTTTGGTCCTGCCGTAAAAATGGAAACCACAGAAATTGCATTTTTCGTCTCGACAGTTTCTGTGTGGGCTTCCTTGAGAGTGTGCGGTGTGTGTGTATGTTATGTGTGTGCTTATTTTGTCATTTAGGTGTATCCCTTTTAATGCGACCCAAAAAATTAGTTTTTATTGTCACACAAGGACAGCGGGCAGCCATAGTAGCAGAGTCGGAGTCTCAGTCGTTGTCCTTGCGCCTGTCCCTGCACCCTTCCCAGGGTTCAGTTATTAAGCTTTTGTCTTTATTTTATACGTTTTACAATCTCTGTGTCGTTGATGACACCCGGGGATGAGGAGCGGGATCTGTGTGCTGTGTGCTTTGTGATTCCTGAGACCAGGACATGTGCGGTCCTTCCGATTGAATGTGTGCGCATTTTGTGGCCGCCTACTAAATGTGTTAAATAATTTCGTTGCCCTCTGTGTGTGTGGTTCATGGCTTATGATTCCGACTCCCATTTCTATATCCATTCCCATTCCCATTTCCATTTCGATTTCGATTTCGATCGGGCAGCAGGACGATGGCTCTCTAAATGTAATTGCCTACTAAGTGGATGTAGTCCGGAGAATCGATTGTTTCGACTCCGAGTCGGAATAGGTCCTGAAATATTGTTGCAACTCTTAATTGCAACGGAGTGCCAGGACACAAGCTCGTTTACCCGGGCAGTCATGTGCAAATTCTGATTGTTTCTGGCCCGCTCTCGCCCTCGTCCTGCCTCGTCCCTCGATTTAGCCGGAGCAGACCAAGCAGAACAGAAGCGATAAGCTGGCAGGGAATAGCTTTAAAGTAGCCCCAGACTTTAATGCGGTAAATATGGCCCTGGCCCTGGCCAGGACATAGAAACACTCTGCCGTTAATAAAGTTCAATTTTGGTTACCGCCAACGGGCCAGAAGGAAAACAAGGAGAGAACCCAAAAAAATAAAATGCAAATGACATTGACTTTCGGGGAGGGCGCGAGCCGCCAGTGGCGGCACTTGAAGTGCGTTAAATTTATTTATTATCATTGTCAGCGTCATCATTGGGGCAAAGTGTCATTTAGGCCGAGCCAACATAGCGGCAACATGCCGCAAAATGACAAAACGAAGCGTGAGGCGACAACAACAGCAAGAGCCAGCGCAATTTGCCGCCGACGCCGCACAAATAACATCAAGTTCAAAGCTAATGGCTGGGGCGGGAACCGAGGGGGAACTCGCCGAAGGACTCCTTGCCTCGTAATCGAACCCAGGCAGGCGGCGGCGGAGAAAGAAATGAAAAGAAAGGAAAAAAATCCAGAAGACCGAAATTGTAACGAAAGCGAAACGAGCGACGGGGCACAATGCATGTGGCAAGTGGAAAGTGGCAAAATGTTTGTATAGTCAGGCGGAGATGGGTCCCGGAATGGGAATGGAAATGCGACGGGGGGTGAGAGCCATCCACTGTGTAGGAGGGTTGGAAATAATGTACGCATTAATTCCTCATTTAAATTCAGCGGCGCGTACAACGCATTAGTTGGCCCGCTCATCCTCCCCGCTCCTGCCAGCCAACTTGCTACTTGCTACTTGCTACTACTTTTTCCTTGGCAAACTCACAGACAGGAGAGACACTTTTCCGGGACACTTTTGGGCGCCGCACTCGAGTCCGCTCTCGAGTCCTTCGATTGGCCCGGCGCCCTAAAAGCAGAGAATTCGAGAAAGTGATCTTTCTTCAGGGCGAAGGAGCGGCACTACTTACATACTTGTGCGTCCTGGCAAGTTTCTTTCCGGGAATTAGCATAATGCCTGGAATTATGCAATGCTTTCGCCTTGAGTCCCCGGCAGCTCAGTGGCTTAAGTGCACTCTCGACCCGAAAGCAAACAAACAAACAAACAAACAAACAACTGCAGCGTGACCTGCCCCTCGGCAGCCCAAGTAAATCAACGCATTACACTTTGTAATGTGGCTGAATGGGCAGGGCGGTATGGAGGGTAGTTCGGGTGTAAGTGCAAATGCAGTGATAATGCCAATAATTCAATTATCCTGCTGCGCTCGTCTGCAGTCTGCAGTCTGTCGCCTGTTGCCACCCTCGGCTGCTTGTCCTGGTCTGGCTTATTGTTATTGCCAAATCGAGTGACTAGTGACTGGCTGATATTGCTGCTACAGCTACTTGCAACTTACAACTCCAGAGATTGCAGCCACTCGTATTAAGAAGTCACTTAGCTGACAGCCAGATAACAAGGAGCAGCAGGAGCAAGAGCAAGGAGCAGGCAGGACGTCCTGCACAGCAGGGCGTAAATTGAAAACAATAGTTGCAATCCCGGCGACACACGAAACGTATCAATCTGTGTGTGTAATCTCCAGGCAGGCAGGCATGTGTGTAAATATAAATACGAAGGATATAGGAAGCTCAGCTGGGGAATATGTTATAGCAACTTCAGTTATTGGTACTTTTTCTGGCACCTAGAAGGGGTTACTATCAGGATTTTGGGTAGTTTAAATATGGTTATCAAAGGAAACTTAGCTGGAAGTATATTCCCATTTCAACAGCTTTAATTTTAATAATTTTTTAGCACCTCGAAGCGGTTACTCTATATTTTCAAAAGGGTTAAAGTTTGCTAATAGATAAAAATCAGAATATAAATTAGATAACATGTGTGGGCTTAAAATCCTTTCGAAAGTTTTAGGTGGTGTGTCTTATCTATGGAGGAAAAATAATTACACGCTTGTCTGACTTTGAAAAGGGTTTATTACAAACATTAATCAAACAACTATCGAATTTTTTTAAGGAAATATTAAAGGGAATATTTAATTATAAGGCGAAAAAAGGGCATCAGCTTTTCCTTCGCATCTTTAATGTTCCATCCTCGACTTAAAGTGCTTTCTTGGCTGCCACTTCAGGGCGGCATTAATTGTCGGCATAATTTCATTACGTTTCATTCATTAAAACTTTCAAAATGGAGGCAGACGAGGACACAAATGGAAAACGGAAAAATGTTCGGGCCACATTTCCCCAGGGGTGGAGGGCTTAAGGCTTTCCACAGCCTCCCCTCCCTATTTCTCGTTCTCCGTGGAATTATGGCTCATTAAATGACATAATGCAGGCGGAGACGTAGCCGAAATTGTATTTGTGCCGCTGCTGCTGTGTCTTTTTCGGCAAAGGCAAAGACAGATGCTCCTTGGTCCTTGCTGCTTGGTCCTTAGTCCCTCGCTGGAGTGAGCTCCTTTTGCGAAAACCGCAGGGCGATTGCCGCCCGCTGGCGTCTGCTAATGTCTTTCTAATACACAGACACGCACCAGGATGAGGACGAGGGCGAGGACACACTTACTCTCAGATGCGTGGAAATCGCAGCGGGACATCCAGGACACTTTGCAGACATGTGCGTGGCATAATAGTCTCGGCTTGATTTTTTTTGCCTGGGCCTCGGCTTCGGCCTCCTCTATTCCAATTCCTTGCGGCCTCTGTGTGTGCGCCTTAACTGCCGTTGCGTCTTTTTCAATTACACACATAATTAAATATGTTCCGCCCCCTCGAAAGCCAAGCCAAGGCGTGGCATCCCGCGGGGCAGCCCCAGAGCCAGGACAAATACTCGAAATCTCTCCCAATTGTGCGATATTCCTCCAGCCAGGCAGCCAGCCAGCCATTCCTCCTGTCATGCCGCATTTGTAGACTTTAATAAACATGCAGGATAATTAAATTTAATCGCATGCTTTTATTTTACATTAGCATGTGTGCCCGCACACACACACACTCCATACACTCCGCACAGACTCTATTTGCTGTGGCCAAATTCAATTTGCCACCAAAGTCCTGGATCGCCTGGTCCTGTCCTTGGGCAAACATTTCATCTCATCCTGTTTGGCTCAAAATTTTATTTGCTCCGGCCACACACAATGGGAACTCGAATGCTCTAGACTAGGCAAACAATTTGTGGTTAGATAATTGCAAAAATTTAAGGATTCCGTTCTCTTCTTTTTTTTTTGAATCCTCATCTGGCTTAGCTTCAGCTTTGGTTTCCTCTATGATGGTGGTGGCTCTTGAGCCCGAGCTTCTTCTATAATTTGTTTAGCCCGAAAGTGTGCGATGGCATCTCATCTCCATCTGCTGAATCTCTCCTCTGGCTGCTGGCTCCTGGCTGTGGTAATCTGTGGGCCAATAAATTTATGCCGAAATATGTCTATTCGCTTTTTTTGCGGCTTGTCAAAATCCGGGTTCCACTTTGCCGGGGGATATAAATACAATTTGCAGGTTTTAATAACCGCAGCTGTCACCACATCGCCTAAGTGCAGCGCATAAACCAACTCAGCCCGGCTCACAGTTCCGTTTCTCTCTGGAACAAAAAATATATCTAGAGAAATGTGTGTGGAAAGGGCGATGGGAAATGGAGAGCCACAATTTAAGATCAGAAACAGAAACAGAAATGGGAACTGAAACAGAAACAGGAATAGAAAACGAAACACAGGGCAGACGGCCACGGAAATGAAGATTTTTATGTGGCCCAAAGTGGAGCAACATAAATTGCTGGCAAAAAAGTGCGCAAAAGTGTTTTGTTGTCACCCCCGTAGCACCAGTTACATGGGGAGTGAGTCCTTGCTCCCGCACATCCTTGGCGGGCAAATAAATTTCTATTAAACACAAATGAGCAACAAAAAAGTTTTCTTAGAAAAGTTTTATCCCCGCACACTCGCATATACGTTATATATATATTTGGCACACACATGAACGCACTCACACATCGGTGAGAGAAATGTTTTTTCTTTTCGCTGGAAGAGAACTTTGTGCCAACAATAATTATGTTGATTACAACAAAGAGGCAACTTTTGCCCTCTTCAATCTGCTGCTAAGTGTTCTTCTTCTTAAATTTTGCTTAGTGCTTCTCCCCAGCTCCTGATCCAAGTCCTGGTCCTGCTTCTCCTTCTCAGCTTTTCCTGTTGTTAAGGGCTTAAGTAGGAAAACCGTCAATATCCATAATTATATACACACACATGTAGGTTATATACCTTGTTTACGGGTTATTATTCAACGCATTTACCTGGGAATTACTTCACATTAAATCCTTGGTGAGTAGGAATTGAACCTGCAGGACTCTGACCAAATTGATGGTCAGCAAGCGGTTGCAATTAGATTTTCCACTTATCAGCTTTTAGTGTACACATTTTCAACTATGCTTCCACCTGTCTGCCCTGTGGTGGTGTTGGAAATTAATTAAAATCCTAGTAACAAAACATCAGCCTGCACTCATTATACTAATTACTAAGCGGACCGGATAACGCATCATAATTAGCTTGATAATTGCACTTCAGCCGTGTTGTTTCGGCCACAAATGTTTGCTGGCGCCTTTTGTTTTTTTATAAATTGGCCAGGTCCTGAACCGCACACCCGCTGCCCATCCATCAGTTGGGAATGTATCTACTGTACAGGAGAGAGTACTCTATAGTGGCGAGGTCCTTGTTTGCCAGCAGCAATTTGAAAGTCGCGTCTAATCTTTGGCCTGTTGGCTCACGTGATTTGTTTGCAGCCTCGCCAGGAGCCAGGAGCTAGGAGCCAGAATCCAGGAGAGTGGAAGCAGTGAAAACGCGGCAGCGCATAAATCAAAATGCCATTTTTGATAGCACCTCCCTGGGCCACCTGCCACCCCCGAGACAATATATCAAATTGGCCTTGCATTGCGCGCATGTTACATTTTATTTAGATTTCTGCTCAAAGATTGCCTGCATTGTCTGAGTGAGGCGAAAGGAGAGTGCAGCCAGCCAGCCATCCAGCCAGCCGCCCATTAATCATGGTCGCAACGTGTTGAGGCCAAAGCCAAAAGTCTAAGCCCGATCCCAGACTCTCAGACTCTCAGCCATTATCCCGATTCATAAACCATTATAGTTTTCCCTGCGCCACGCTATTCGTGTTTTGCTTTGCGCTCCGACGCGACTTTCGGCCAAAAGGGTTGGCGAAATTTATGTGTTGCAATTATTTTCTTGAAATAACACTTAAAGTGATTTACGCGGCCAGACCAGGGGCATGTGTGGAAAAATGGTCAAAAGCGGAGACCCTTTTGCTGATGCTGCTGCTTATTCCGCCTCATTGGGTTTTTCCTGCGCTTTGCATCGCACTTAATAAGATTTGTTGGGGGTTCCCGCAGGTCCTTAAAGGGGAATCGAAGGAGTACATGGAAAGAAAACTATAGTAAATTAAGGAATCTTAAATTAATGAGATTTTTAAGCGCAGAAACAGGAAACGGAAGTTAGCTTACACAAAGAACTAACTCCTCTGAGTTGCAAGGACTTCTTTCCCCTTAAATTATTCATAATTATATTGCTTTTATAAACATTTGTATAGAAAGTTTGTCTATATAAACCACCCTTTACTCTCTCTCTGTGCAAAAAGGGTTCCGTTCCCTTTGCCGGTTTCCTGTACAAATGACTGAGCAAATTGGCGCTCATGTGTTCAATTTGTGGGTGACTTAAAGAGTCGCTTAAGTGGCAGACACAGGGGCATCTCCACTACGAAACCCACCCTCTGCTCCCACTCTAGCCTCTCTCCACTTGGCGAACATATTGAAATCCGTTGCATCAAAGGGGCGTGGCAAGTGCCGGCGGCGGCAGCTGTGTGTTTGCAGTTTGCTGTTTGCCGTGTGCACACCACTCGCGACGAGTTGCCAAATGAGTCCGCCCGTGTGGAGCGGAGATCAAAGGCATCGCCCGGCGGCGGCTGCCTTCGTCCCTTCGTCCTTGATTACAGCCTCGCCTCTCCTCTCCTCTCCGGTTCACTTTCATGTGCACTTAATTGTCGCCTCCATTAAGAGAAGCGAAGCGACGGCGCCCCGAAAGTATGCAACTGGCCATAAATTCAATGCGCAGAATTATTACCTGTAATTGCGCGAGGGCATAAAGCATAATTTGAAATTTATGTTTATGTTTATGCCCGCGGCCAGCGTCCCTAAATTATCGGCTTAATGTGCTCGAAAATTCCGGCAATGTGTAGCCGGCAAATTGAATTGGGCCAACCTCCATTAAGCCCCTTTTCTAATGGACCAACTTTCATGAACTGATGAACTCTCCCCTCGTTTTGCCTCGTTACAGACCTGCTACGAACTGGAGCGCTATCTGCGGGACGAGCCCAAGCTGCAGAAGAAGATCCACAGCAACCCGGACAATGTCTGGGACATATTCTCCACGCCCGCCCGCTTTCTCGAGGAGCTGAAGATCAAGGAGCAGCACCTGGACACGATCTCGACGACCTCCTCGGTCTCGTCCAACTGCTCGGGCATTTCGTGGGACAGCAATGGCTCCCAGGCGCTCAGCTGCTCCGTTTTGGTCAAGCAGGAGCGCATCGACGAGGAGGACGACGAGGCGGGCTGCGACGACAAGCTGGGCGTCCTCTTTGCGGCGCCGCCCTCGGCCATCTCGCCCAACCCGAGCATCGGCAGTGCCGGCAACATGACGCCCACCAGCAACAGCAGCAGCAGCGGCAGTGCCACCTCTAGTAGCAGCAGCAGCAGCAGCAGTGGCAACATCGTGGCCAGTCCCATGAGCAGCCTGGGCAGCGGCAGCACCATCACAGTCAGCTCAAGGAACAGCTCGGCGCCGGGCATCAAGGTGCGCGTGGTGCAGGCCAAGAGCCACCAGGGCAGCAGTGCCAGGCTGCACCTGGGCCATGTCCAGGACTTGGTGCTGCCCACTCTCACACCGCCCTCCTCGCCGGAATCCAGCCTGCGCAGCCACAACTATGCCCAGCAGCTGGAGGCCAACGACCTGGCGGCCCTGATACAGCAGCAGCAGCAGCAACAGCAACAACAACAGCAGCAGCAGCAACAGCCACAGCATGTGGCAACACCCACGAGCAACTCCACACCCGCTACAGCAATCCTGCGCTTCAGCAGCCAGAGCAATCCCACGATGACCCAGCTGCAGCAGCAGCAGCAGCAGCTGGCCGTCCAGCACCTGAGCATATCGCCGCAGGCCCTCGGCCACGGCAGCACCCTCTCGCCCAAGGGCAGCCTGAGCAGCAGCAGCGCCAGCAGCAGCAGCAGCTCCAGCTCCAGCTCAAGCTCCAGCGGCGCCAGCGACTCGTCTCCCCACAGCAACATTCCGCGCAGCACCATTGTCCGCCTGACGACGGCCAACGGAAAGCCCGGAGCGGCTGGCATCAGCCTAGCACGCGTCATCCAAATGCAGAACAACGGCAATGCCAATGTGGCTGCCGTGCTCAGTGCCGCGGCCAACAGCAGCAGCAGCAGCAGCAACACCAGCAGCAACACGGCGACACCGCAGCAACAGGTGCTGTCGCCGCGAGCTGAGAAGTCCTCAAATGGTAAGCAATTACACTGAGACAAGAGAAAAAGTATAGATTTTAGAGGAAAATGATTTATCAAGGATAATCAGAGCAAATCTTGTGAATAAGTTAATAAGAAATAGAACTGACAACATAAATTCCCTTAAACTCAACCCCAATTTAAGACACACATTTTCCCTTTTTCAGTTCTTGAATCTATACTTTTTTCTGCCCTTTGCAACCCCTTGACCCAATTGACTTCTAACCTCTTCCTTCTTTTTTTTTTTTTTTATGTTGCGACCGCAGGCTCCTCGAAATCGCATCACCCGCGTCAACATCACAGCGATCACAGCCCGGACGCCAAGCGCCGGATACACAAGTGCCAATTTCTGGGCTGCAAAAAAGTCTACACCAAGAGCTCGCACCTGAAGGCCCACCAAAGAACGCACACAGGTGAGTTGGTTTTTGGGCCTGGCCCGAATATGGAATGTGAAGTATGAGTGTCCTGAATGCGGTGAGTGTGTGCAGCTGACAGACACTCGTGGAGAGGGGAATTTCTGGCCGCAATTAAAAGCGTGTACCTTGAGAGCAGGGGAGCAGCTCGAAAACCAAACCTCAGCTCCTGCACTCGCTCTCACCTGGCGGGCAGGGACGGGACAGGACTCACTCAGTGAGGCTTCCTCTCCGGCAGACCCCCCAATAAATCAGGGAGCTGCGACAACAGTGTGTCCCCGACAGAGTCCCCGGGGACAGGCTGGAGTGACATGTTGCATTGTTTGCCCGACACCGTCCTTTGTCCGCAGCCTTGCAGTCGCGGCGGGAAAACACGGGGAAAAACATGCAATGGGCTGGCTGCAGCGGCAGCGGGAACAGGAGCCGGATCATCCGGGGCTCGGCACCGACTCCAGCTCCGGCACCGGCACCGGCAATTGGGCACCAAAAACAACCTCATCGCCTGACAGCAGACGATGCTTGAAATTTCAATAAAAATCGCATAATTCAAACATGAAATATTGGTCACACACGCACACTTGCAGCCGCGCAACGTGGAGCCGGCGTTGAAATGTAATTTTATTACGACCGCATCCGAACACGAGAGAGCAAATCTATTGATTCGTCCTGCCAGCGTGTGTGTGTGTGTGCGTGCGGGCTTACAAGAGCTTTGCCAGCAAACACTTAACCCATAAAATAGAAAACCAAAATCCATTTCAAGTTCTGCCAAAAAAAAAGAAAAAAACCAAAAAAGTGGGAAGGGAAAAGTTTGCAGTTGTTGGCGAACAACATTTGTGCGCATTCAGTTAAAATTTTGTAGGGCGAGGAGGACTTTGCTCTCTCGGCCCGCTTTATGAATTTTGGTAGATTCATTCTTTGTTTTCGGTTGTCAGTGGTGTCTTCGGAGGGGTCCTTGGGGTGGAACCAACAAATCATTTGGCACACACTCAAATGCCAGGCAAATGATTTTGCAATGTCTTTGCCAAACAATTCATACAGAAGATTGCTGACTTTCGGTTAGGCTCTGTTACACAGCGAGGAATTTGTGTTCAAGTCTTGATTATAACAATAACTAAGAAAATGTAAAACAGGGAAATGTACGGAAATTTTCTTAACAATTTCTTCAAAGTTCAATTTGATTTACGACTTAAATAGATTTGTTTGGTAAATGTTAAACAAAAGTCTTGGTTATCTTTTCTCTCTGTAGATTTTTGTCCCATTTTCAGTTCCGAATCAAGTATACCCTCGATGGGAAAAGGAGTCCGGGTCTGCTGTGTGTGGCTTTGTTTACTTATGCATGCAAGTGTTGGCATTCCCTCGACCCAAGTCCCTTTGCTGGCCGGGCCCAGCATGTTTTGTGAGCAAATGAAATTCGGGCCTCGGATATTTCTCACTCGAGCCGACAATGGATGTGTGGGCTTGTTTGTCCAGTGGCCGAATGTTGGTCAAAGTTGCTCCGTTCCTGCCCCAAATGGCCCCTGAAAAGGCGTGGCCATCATCAGCACATAAGCCAGATTCATGTGCAGCTCAAGGCGTTGATGGCCTGCTGGCTCCTGGCTCCTGACTCCTGAGTCCTGACTCCTTTGGCCCAGTCTCAAGCCGGCTGTGTCAACAGCAACAACTTTCTGTGACAGCCGCAGGATATTGCTCAATTTATAAATTTGCTTTGGCCCCGGGGCTGTGGGGCTTAACATTTTAATTAACATTCAATTCCGGCGATGCTGCCTCTGCCGCTTCTTCTGCTTTTGTTTGCTTTGGCCGCAAGAAGCCCAAAAGCTGTTGTTGGTTCAATAAAAATCCATAACAGTCAAAGTTTTGCTCATAATTCTCCGTTTATTTTTGCCCAAGTCCCGAAAGACCAAACAAAAATTTAAGAGCTCATCGCCTTGTCGAGTTTTTCCAACAGCTTTAAGTGTTAATTTCGCCCGGGAAACTTCCATAGTTTCCCCGGACCCGACAAGTTTTTAATTAATTACACATGTTCGCCGGGCGGGTCTGGCGGCAGTGCAGCGGCGGCAGGGCGGGCGGAGTCGCTATCTCCGCTGCAAGGACGAAGGACCGGAACCCGGGGAGACCAATAAATCAAAAGCCAAGGTGTTGGCCCGGCGATAAGATTGAAACATTTGATTTGGCCCCCAAAAAGCGGACTGAGAGGAGCAGAAAAAAAAACAGAAAACGTTATGAAAGGAGCGGCGGGCCGAAAAAGGAAAACGTAATTATTTTAATGATACCATGGAGACCGGGCGAGGTTTTTTAAATTAAAGAAAACCTAATGAATTACGTTTTTTGCATCCGAAATGAAGCGCAGAGAGCTGAATTTCATTAGAGCCTAGCGCCGATTCGGAGAATTCTTTAAATTGTGTCGCTTTTGAGAGCGGACGCATGCGAATAATTGATGACGAGCTATTATTTAGTTGCCAAACAGTGTCCTTGAACATTCGGGCGGCGGGACTTTTCCAGGGGGTTGGTCGGGTTTAGGGACAGACAGTGAAATTAATTTGATTTGGGTTTTCGAGCGCACTTCCTGCGTTTCCTCCTGTGGCTTCCACTGCCACATTGCCATTTGCATGTCCATTTAATTAGAAAGCCATTGAAGCACACCACCGACACATTCTATATATATGTTATATAGTAACTGCACACTCTGACGGATATATATCGGAGCAATCGAATATCAATTAAAGCGGCAAAATCCCCTCGCAAACTTTGGCCACAAACGATTTCAATTAGTTAAACGCAGGCGGCTATAAAAATGCCAGAGTGGCATGCAACCAGAGTCGGAGTGGGAGTCGGAGTCGGGAAAAGAGCTCGAGCCCGAGAAAAGCCAAGAAAAGCGCTGAGACGCTGAAACCGTTAAGAAAAGATTACAAGTGCAATCAAGTGAAAAGACGCAAACAGACCATAAAAATTGTGTTGAGTGCAAAAGCCGAGAAGGCATCGAAGCAGCTCCATAAAACGGCGAGCCAAGGAGGCAAAAAGGGATGCCCGAGCCGAGAAGGCTTCTCGCCTGCTCCCCCATCGCATGTCCATGTCCCGCCGGTGCATTCTTTTCTATTGCCGGCTGAAATTAAAACCCAGCGCCAAGTGAAATTTATAAAATATTAACTGGCTCCTTCTGGCTTCTACTGCAACTCTGCGCTTTGCTAAGCGACTGCCGGAGGAGCAGACGCAGTCCTTCCTGGCCGCCTCCTTATTGCCTTTAAACAATTTACAAGTGCAGGCTTTATGGCCTGCCAGGGCCACAGAATCGTAGCTGAAACTATCAATATATATACAGACAAACGGCTGAGGTTAAGTTTTAACTGCGTTCGGCTCAATAAATTAACATGGCGACGTCTCGGCGCGATTGGAGGAAATAAAAGCGGGCGAGAATCGCTTAACCCAGTTGCCAATTGGCTGGCTGGCAAGCTGGCTGCCTCGCCGGCTGGCTAACGTTTTTGGCCAGGTCTGTAGCGCATCCTATTGCATCCGCTAACAATGTCAGCTCAGATGGCTTGCCATGAAAACTAATTAAAAGGCTGCCCGCTGCCGTCCAGGGAGTGAAAGCCATCTTCTTCCACATGCGCGGCCATTGCATACTTTTTAGCCTGGCCAAAAGTAACGGCCCATAGCCGTGGCCTGAGTAATAGCTGGATATTGGGTCTGGTCTACAGGGAATACCTGTAAAGAGAGTATATTAGTTCAGTTAAAATTCCTTATTTACTTTGCTGATTTACTATTAGTTTTGAATAACATTATTTCACAGTTTAATAGCAAGGTTAAATATTTCTGTACCTCTTTAACTACAAGTTTCCATTAAAGGGTATCTCCTTAGTCCTTATTCACTTGTCTTCTATATTTTGTAGCTGGCTCGTTTCGGTTTCATTTCGTTTTTGGTTTCGTTTCGCTTTCCCGAGCCACTTCAGTGGCCAGATAACACGGCCATTTTGGGTGCTTTATCGCAGCTTTCGCCCCTCCGATGGCCGACGCCCCGCTGCCAGCTCTTTTGCCGTTTAAATGCACTTCAATACGAGACTCTTGGGGGTCGCATCCTAGATCTCTGGGCCTGCACTTTGTGCATTTGACGCTGATTTACACAGCCAGAGGTCTGCGGGGGAAGGCCCGAGTGGTAGCGAGTCAGTGACAGGGGAAAACAGAGAGGGGAAAATGCCCAAAAAATGCCAAAGACAACGATATGTGTGTGTGTTTGTGCATTCGTTTATTTATGGCCAATGCTTCGATTCGCAAACAGTTCTGACAACATGCCAAAGTGCAAGTGGCAGTCGTCTGAACAGATTCACCAACAAACTGTCTAGTATTCACTAGTATAATTTTATTGGCAGAGAAACCAAGATAAACTTGGTGAACTATCCAGAAATACTCTCACGGAATACCTCGATATATATTCAACAACAATACAAAACAGCACATTTTTCACCAATACTTTCAACAACACATTCAAAAATATTATGGATTAATTTACACTCTACCTTAGTTTACAAAAACAGACAGACAAACTCATTCAACAATCACCAATGCACTTACCAAATGCATTCAACAACAATCTTACATTAACAACAACAACACACAAATACATTTACTTGAAAAATGTTTAAAAGATAATAATACAAATAAATAAAGTGATTCCTTAATTACCAATAAATTCACCAAGCATTCAACACAGCTTTCACTAGCACTTTGAATCAAGGAAAATTAAAAAATACATCAACACATTCACCAACGCCGCAATAAGAATACTCCAACACACTTGCCACCATAACCACACCAACTCTCACCGACATACTCACCAATAAATTCGGCAATACAGGAAGATATATGGACACAGACGCGACTTGAACTATGGCCAAGTGTAAACAAATGGAAATTAAGACAGCCGGCAAGTCCGAGCCCCGGTCAGCGGAAGGGTTGCCTCTGGCCAAGCGGCCAGGGAGCTGAGGGGAAGGGGGGAGCTGAGGGGAAATGGGTGGAAAGCCGCAAGTGCATAATGTGAAATTGAGCACGGAAATATCACACATTTCCGCATGCATTAAGTTTTAAGCCAAGTATATGTGTGTGTGTGTGTGTGTGTGGTATGCGTTACAAAGTTTTCCACTCAGCTTTATGCATTTTTCTTGGCTGTCGTCGTCTACTTGCCGGTTATCTCGCTCCATTTTCTTCTTTTTTTATTCCAACAACTGCCCTCGCCCGTTCGACTGCTCCTCCGGGGGCAGCAACGGCGGCAATTTCCTGCCTCGGCTGCTGTTTGTCTTTTAAACTGAAATAATTTTCCCATTTCTTTTTTTCCCCTCTTATTTCGGGAGCTGGCTCTGGCTCGGTTTGTATTTTTTCAGTGTGTCCTGGCATAGCCCGTTTTTACACCCCGCTCTATTCAGGTCTTGCTCTGTTTCGCTACCGCTCTCGTCCTGGCATTTTAGGTTCCCTCTTTCCTCCTATCCTTTTTTCTTTTTTTTTTTTTTGCTTTGTGTGAAATTACAACTTCTGCATTTCCTTTTCCTTTCGGCTGGCTGGTTTTCGCCATGGCTCTGTTTCTGATTCGGATTCTGGCGCTGGCGCTGGCTCTGGCTCGGTTCCTGGATCCTGCTCTGGTTGGCTTTTGGCGCTACTCCGCTTGTATCCTTTGAGGCTTTTGGCACGCATGAAAAATGTTGGCAAAGGACCGCGCTTGGCACACCGTTGACGTCGACGTCGGCTTCGCAGCCGGCGTTAGCATCATTTCGTTTCGTTTCGGTTTTAATTTTACAGTTTTTCATTTTTAATTGTCTTAAATTCCTGACTGTTTGTGCGTTTGTTGGCCCAACCCTGGCCCCAACCCGCCTTACCCCGTTCCGTTCCGTTCCTCACACCCGTGTTTACCCGTGTTTTACTTTATGCATATTTCTCGTCCGCGGAGCTCCGCTCCAGCGTCGAAAAAGTTTTTTCATTTGGCAGGCGCGTGCTAAATAAAAAATTTTTTCGTCCAAACTCTAGACCTCCCTGCCTCCCCGAGCACGCATATTTATGCGCTTTATTGTTTGCGCTGCAGCAGCGAAGCAGCGGAGAAATTGCAGCAACTTTCCACTCGGGCATCTCCTTCTAAGCACTGCGAGAAAATGAGAGAAAAAGCGGCTAATTTACTTTTTTTTTAACTGGGGAAAATATTAAATTAAATACTGTAATTAGCAAGGCATTGATGTTTAAGAAACCAAACAAGTTGGGATCCCGATTGCCCAGAGACTAAGTGAAAAATGAAACTGCAGGAGCGTCTCCTGTCGTCACTACGATTTAGAGAGTTGAAAACGTTTTCGCTCTCTTAAGCCTGCTTACTTTTGTAGGCACGGTCCCTCTTGCACGCTTAACTAAGTAGCGAACGAGAGAGTTGTCTTGAGCTGGACTCTGAGAGAGCTTCCCGTTTTCTTGCTCTCCGAATTGAGAGCAGACTTAGGAAATGACACTCTTTTAGCTTCTTGCGTTTGATCTTGGAAGAGACTTCGATTAATCATAAAGTTTTGGCTTATTTTACAAGTTCTCTTATTTTTAAAGAAATAAAATAAAATAAAATCTACATCTATAAAAATTTCTCTCCGTGCAGCTTAGTTCTTGCCACTTTAGATGCAACTTATTTAATAAGCCCTTCTTCTTCCCCCTCTTCCCGTTGCAGGTGAGAAGCCGTACAAGTGCTCCTGGGAGGGCTGCGAGTGGAGATTCGCGCGGAGCGACGAGCTGACCCGCCACTACCGCAAGCACACGGGCGCCAAGCCGTTCAAGTGCCGCAACTGCGATCGGTGCTTCTCGCGGTCCGATCACCTGGCGCTGCACATGAAGCGCCACATGTGAGGCGAGATCTAAGCGGGGAGGCGAGTCCGGAGGAGTCGGGGAGTTCAGCGGAAACTGTGTGCCATCAAGGAACGATGAAAAACTTGCGTAACGCTAATCAAAACCACTTAATTCGTGGAGCTAATGAGAGAGCAGAGGTGGAAAATAGGAAGGAAAAGCAGTAGCAGTATGAGAGTGAGATGTGAGAAGTGAAAAATCAAAGAAAACATCACAACAACACAAGCACAAAGATGGAAATTCAAGTTCTCTGATTCGGATTAATATTTGTGTTGCCGCCATTATTGTCGCCGTTATCGTTTTCGTTATGGTTATCGTCGTTATCGTTTCAATTGCAAATTCGATTTGTTTCAATGCCTTGTTAAGTGTAAGTTAAGCTATAGCAGCCCGATCGCATTTCCCCATTCACACCTAGCATTTAGCCGCAAGTTCTGAACAAACAGCAAAAATTGTGTACAATTTACCAAAGCTAAGCAGATTTCTTCATAAGTAAAGCAGCAAGTAGAGCAACAAAAACAGCAAAAGCAAAAGCAAACAAAAAAAAAATAGCAATGTAATGGAATGTAAAAGGATATTTTTGTTTTCATGATGTGAACACTGCCAAAACGAAAATGTAAAAAACAAATCACAAAAAAAAAGAGAAACCCCTAAAAACTAGTAAAAATATATGTAAATGTAAAGAGTAATATAAATTAGTTTCGTATGTCAGCAACCGCAGATAGGAATACAAACAAATACGAGAAAAAAGTAAAGTGCAAAATATGTTTTAAACAAAACGAAGCGAAACACAAAACGCTGAGAATGCTTTTTTTCTTAAACTAATTTTAAATGTAATTTAAACGTTGCCTAGGTCTGATTATCATTTCACCGCAGCACTCGAAATTGGAGCCTATTAACACTAAATTTAATCGAAAACCCAATTAAACTTTACTCGACATTGGCTATTTGACGATTGCTGTGTCTCTAATGAATATACGTAATTATTTAATATTCACAATTAATATTCGCATTGCCTAAGTGATGGAAAGTATTACGAACACATTTTGATATGTTTACCTAGTTTAATCCAAATTGAATTCTCGATCGAAATCACAGCTCTAACATACAAATTCTTCTTTATGTGCCTCATTAATTTTAGTTTTATGAAATCAGTAAATTCCTTGTAGCTAAGCGAGTCCTGCGCCCACCTACTTGTTAGTTCTTTCATTTCGTAGAGTATTGCGTGCTGCTCTTTATTTTGTAATGTATCATTTCCTCATTTATTGTTTACAATGATTTGTTTATTTTTAATTATTTTTAAATAAAGAAAGTATGTGAAAAGCGAACGTCTCCATGGGCTCACAATCATTTCCCATTTTCCACCAGCACCCTCGGCGAACGAGACACGACATCAAAGTATACAACGTTGATCGATAGCGAATCGGTCAATCATTATGGTTTGTGTGATGAGAAATTCTGTGATCCAGAGAACAACAACAACAAAATAGCTAAGGCAAAGAAAACTGACAAAAATATGTGAAAAACCCAAGCAAGTAATCAACTGCAGCACACGAGCACGGAAAATGCAAAAAAAAAAAAAATAATAAAATGAATAAAAAACACGTAGGGCTAAGAGGGAGGGAAACTTTGCCAAAAAATAGATGCGAGACCTCTCCAGTTGTAAAGTTAGTCAACTCTCGATATATATAGATATAAGTATAAATGTTTATGTACATAAGGATGTGAAGTACAGTTTTGTCTACTTTTTCTAGCTTTATTCTCACTGATTGTCGATAGGCGATAAGAAGATGGCCATCGCTATCGATGCCAGTACGTAGGTGTGTTGCTTGTGCTTTGTGTCCTTTGAGTGTGTTACCGTGTTTGTGTGTACCGAGATATCAACCGATCAGCAGGACCCTTCCAGCCCCAGTATCATCCCGTTTGGCTTCCAGGCGACCACTGAAACGAAACGAAACTAAAATTTAATGAATCCAAAAATGTCTACGATGTGTCAAAAATGCTTCAATCAGTTTAGTCTAACTTTTGAGGAGGAATTAAACCAAGCCCAGTAAGAAATAGAACCCGAATATAAGGAATATTTTGTATAGAAAACCTTTAAACTAAAACTCGAATATTTAGATCCTAATGCAGATAGTTTCGAGCGCACAGTGAGTCTCACTACGGATACGGATAAACAAGAATCTATATATATATATATATGTATTTTACAACCGAAAAAAGTGTATTTTAAAACGAGAAAAAAATTTAACAAAATTATTGTGTAAAAAGGTAAAACAAAAATGAAAGACTGGTCAACGAGGTGTTCCGCGTTTATGCAACAATTGCAAATATAGAAAAAGTAAACAAAATATATATATATATATATCTAAATGTATATGTATATGGGAACCGAAAGCATCAAACAGGGCACTCCCAGTGGTATGCATATATACATATATGGTATTTGGTATAGGGATTACGGCTAAGGCACCACACACACACTCGATCATTCGATACTCCGATTCGGCAGCAAACTACGCATACGTAAGGGGGACGGCCTTGCCACAGGTCCCGCAATTAAAGTTAATGAAGTACGAATTTTAAGTAACGCTGAATGTGAGTCTAGAGAGTACTAACCCAGAAAACTATGGATATATTTTAGTGTGTACACTTGGGCATTTTACAAGGCAGCTGCTCCCGGGGGTCAGCTTTTGCGAAGTCAACCAGCCAGCTCCAGCTCCTGCTTCTGCTCCTGCTCCTGCTCCTGTCTGAGCTAGAGGGAAAATCTATAAACATTTTCCACAGATTTACAGCCAGAAAGGCGAGATCCAGCAGCCGGAAGTCAGAGTCGCAGGGCAGGAAGATATTTGGCAGCAGGCAGCAAGCTGCCAGGCTGGCAGGCAGGCACACATAAAAATAAATAAAGTATACTAAAACTAGAGTAAATACATTTTAATTTCGTTTAGAGTTTCGTTTGCAAATGTGCTTAGCAATTTTCCCAACCCCCCCGTAACCCTGCTCCACAGACCGGCTCCCATCCGGCGGGACCCTCGCCCTCCTCCAGAGCGGAGTATCATAAGCGTTTAGTTTAAGAGTAGACTAAATGGCGGAGGGCCGGGCTTAGACATATACTGGGGGAAAGCTATGGAAAAGCTGTGGAAAAGCTGTGGAAAGCCGTGGCAGTGCGGGGGGAGGAGTGAAACGTTTTATGTAGACAAATAAGGGCATAACTCGTAAAACATTTTGTGTATAGTTTAGTGAAATGAATTAGTTTAATGTTAAATGAACTCGAAAGTAAACTACATTAAAAGAATATATATATATGTATGGATATATACACACGGATATGTATTTAAGGGCATATACTATTTACTTGGTACTCGTGTGTGTGTAAAGTGTGTAAGGTGTGCGTGAATTGATGTATGTGTTTCGGAAGGAGTCGCAGTCAGTTTTTGAGAAGGATTATGCAAAGCATCTACCAGTTAAGGCACAGCATTATGAATTACGACTAAAGGGTTACGTTTATTTGGGATAAAGAGTCGCACGAACGGTTACTAAAGCAAGCAAGGTGATGGAATGCAGGTGAGGTCGGCTTTTTGGGGTGGCAGCAAGTGGTGATTACTTAGAATTTTTAGGAGGTAACTAGGTTCGGACCCTTCCTCGTTTCTGTACATGATCGCAACCCCAGGCATGCATTCATACTTATAATTGTAATCGTAAGACAGTGTAATTGATATCAAAGGATAAGCAACAAGAAAAATGGAAAACAAAAACAGAAAATTCACACGTTTCGGCACGGGAAAAAAACCAAACAAAAGAAAATTCATTTTAGGAGTAAGTGAATCAAAACGAAAAAAACCAAAACCAAACATAATAATTGTATTTAATGCTTGTGCAAAACAGAAAAAATTCTTAGCTAATAGCAAATAGCAAAAAATCTAATTGTCAGTGTTTAATTACTATTATTGATGTGCATTCGATGTGTGCTAAGCGTCCCTTTGCCCCGATCCCGATCCCGATCCCTATCCCGATCCCTGTTTTCCATGTTCCTACAGTTCTCGACAGTTGTTCTTTTGCCCATTTGAAAAATAAAATAGCGCCAGTCTAAACAATTTGTTTGCAGCTGACGCCGAGTGTTTGAATAAATTATTAGTTGATTAACTGCGAGAATTATTAATAGAATTTAATTCAATTAGCATATTTTCAGCCTCGCCCGCGTCCGCGCCCCTAACCGCATAGATTATATAATTATAATAGCAAAAGCGAACGACAAAATTATTGTTCATTAAACATTATTAATTATTATTATTACGGCTTGTTTGTTGCGGCTTTTTGTGCATCTCCATTCGGAAATCATTTTATAAGGGGAAACCAATTATGACAAAAAAACCTAGAGAATAAAATCAGCGAGTAGCAGAAACCATTTTGGGGGCAAGAGGCCAAACCAAGAGAATAAACATAAAAAAAAAACAAATAAAAGAAGAACATTTCTTGTACTTAGGTTTAGTTTATTATACAAAAAAAAAAAACCAAGATAAACCGCAGCGGAAGGGAGCTAATAATAACAGCTAAACGTGAATAAGAGGAGAACCAGATCCATCAACATTAGAAAAACGTTATTTTTATTCTTGTATAAGTATAAACCGAAGGCATTTTTCAACGTATGACAACTATTATTGTACGTAACTTGATATTTTGATGAGAATTTCTGTGAACAAAGCAAAAAATAAAAAATCCCAAAAAAACTGAAATATAGAAAAATATAAAAAAAAACACGCTCCCCGTCTTTTTTCTCTTCGCTCTTTTGGGGACTGTAAAAATGTTGTTGCATGGCAAAATTATGTTGACTTTGGCTCTCTGACCTGCGGTCTGCATATATTTAACCTTTGTGATTGCAGGCGGCATTCGGCAAACAGTTCACATCATTAGCCCCACAGGATTGGGCAAACCAACCAGATATATATATAGATTATGTGTATATAAGGCCCAGGACCTAGCAAGTTGCATAAATGACATTAAAGCACCGGCGGCGCAAGTTTGTGCATTAATTTTTAATTATACTTTATGGCAGGCAGCCGGACATCAACAAAGTGACTACGGAGCCAGGCCCTTGGCATTTCATCTGCCATTAAGCCCGGTTATTTGGTTTCGGTTATGAACTGGTAGCTTAAATCATACAGCAACTATATTCACAATTTTCGGAGGGTAATTGGCTTGTCAGTCATTTTCAGGTCAGCCGGAGCGTCTGACGCTCCGAATTTAAATCAATTTTTCGCCCGGAAAAACTTCGTTTGCGCAAAACTTTGGCTGGGAAATCGCTTAGACTTTGTTTTAGTCTGCTAATGAAGATGCTCGCTCGCACACACATCGCACATTCAGCCCCGGTGAAGGATGGACAACGACAAAAGTGCAGGCAAGTTTTTCCTTTTCCAGCTTTTCCAGCTTTTCCCCTTCGACTTCGAGTTCGTTTTCTCTCTGGCCATTTCTTTTAATTCTGGCCCGCAGACGTAACTCTTTTATTTTCGGGCACTTCAAAGAGGCAGGTCCTGTCCTGAAAGCGGGAAACGAACCGAAGGAGGCTGCAAAACTTTTCATTTTCTTCATTTTCTCGAATTTTGTTGCGCTGCAGCGAAACTTCTAATTACATACATGACCAGCACACATACGTATGTCTGTCCTCCGTATAAATATGTTGGCTGTACATACAGGTCTGGGGCCGAGAGCAATGCACTGCGAGAAATCTGCGGGAGCATCTTCGGAGCCTGCTGGCTGGGGAATTCGCCCTTTTCCTTTCTCTGGCTGCAAGTTTGCCCGCTGCATCTTTATCAAAATTGTTTCCAAAGTTCAAACCACTTTGCGAGCGGTGCGCAGGGAATATGACTTTTAAAAAGTTTTTACCCGCTGCTCCGGGATGCTCCTCCGACTCTCCCTTTTTCCTAGCTTTTCCCTTCATTTTCCTCCCGCTTTTCCCACTTTCCCCACTCTGCCCCCTGCAAGACAAGCTGTGTGTGTGTTGCTGCCGTGTCGAGATGCGGCTGCTGCTGTGCGGCTGATATGTGGAGCCGTGGCTGTTATGCCGTGCACAACATTTGTAGCTTGTCAAAGTGGCTCAACACGCCCGGCATGTTAACTTATTTTGCCGCTTTTCCTGCCTCGGCCAACTTGCAGCAGCTAACTAGAAGCTCCGAGTCCCCCCTGGCCAAGGGCGGAGAGCTGCGACATGCAAGGTAAACACATAAAGCTTCCACCTTGCTACCCTGTAAGGGCAAAAGTTGTGTTTCTATCAAGGAAAAGAGAAAGCTTATATGATGTATATCAACTTATTATATTATTTACCATGAAAATGTCACAAATTCAAATAGGATTTAATTAGGAATACAATTATTTGAGACTTATACAAATGAAATTAACAGCCTTACGTACATAGCCTTTAGCTACATAGTCTTGGTTTAGAGGTTGTTCCTCAAAAAACACAAAAGCTTTCCAAATGTAATTCAATGCTTATTTTGGCTTATTTTTAATGCTTTCAATATCAAACTGCAAGGACTACAATCTATCGTTTATCAAAGTTAACTTTCTCCCTTGTTTTTAACTAATTTTGATAGTTCATATAACGGAAATATAATTAAAAAATACTCGGTATACTTTTTTCTTAATCTTTTAAATAGTTTCAAGTTAAAGATAGGTAACTTTCCATTCGCTACTAAAAGATTTCCCTCCCGTGTTCATTTGGAAACAAAGCTCTCTCTCTCTCTCTTTGTAGTCGCTTTTTGTATAAATTACAGGCAGAAATTCAGCTTAACCCGGCTCAGAGTTCCTTCCGAGTGCTCGTGTAACGTGTTGAGGTCGGAATTCGTGATGCCGGAGTGATGGCAGTGGTGTGCATCCTTAAAGTCAGAGGACCCCCAGGCGCTTTTAGCGCCAGCAGACGAGTGAGTGAATGCAATTTCTTTGCGTTTTAGCCGCCACGAAAATTGCCACCAAATCAATATTATTAGACACGACGACGAGGAAAAGCAGCGGAAAACTTGTGGGAAAAATCCACAAAAAAAACGGTGGGTGTATATTTGTGTGTGCGAAACGAGATGAAACTCCCGGCAACATGTTCACTCTGCTCACATACGCAAATGAGGGCGTTGAGTTTCAGAGGGCGTGCCCCTTCCCAACTGTAGCAACACGAAAATTATGATTACAAGCAAAGACTGTCATTTGCCATAATATTTGCAGCATAACGATTATGGAGCGCTTTAGCCACGACTCCCACCGAAAATGGATAATAATAAAGAGCTGGCTGTTAGGATGGGTGGCTGTCGGGGCGCAGGGGAGGATGACTGCCCCCAAGATAACACACATCCAGAGCGAGTGCCAATGACAATGACATCAACTGCAGACAAGCCCACAGAATGGCACACAGAATGGCTGCCGACGAGGGTTGGGTTGGGGAATAAAGCGGGGCTCCGACTACAAAGATGCACGGGCCCGATAGAGACGAGCTAACAAGACACTCCAGCCCCGAAAGCCAGAGTAGCGCAGTCGAGGGCCTTGTTAGCTTTCCAACGCACTCGCCTCGCCTCGTCTCGCCTCCCATCAGCGAATCCTGCTGGCTGCTCAGATTTGCTGAAGGCCCTAATTCATTCTGATTCTAAGATAGCAAGGAAGCCAAATGGAGAGGATAATTCCCCCCGAAATAGGTTAGTTTTTGCAGGGAAACAATTACAGGCAGCGCTTTTTGTTAACCAAATTTTAGTGGAATATCGAAAGTTTATACCGAGAGTCCTGCTCAAAAACGAGCTCATCCTTTTGCGAAACTTTTAGCTTGCTCGGGATAAGACCTCTTTTAAAATTCCAATGGGGAGATTAACGACTCCCCGAACGAAGACATCTGCCAATTGCCACAAAAGTTGCCACCCCACCGAGATGCACTTGCCGCTGCCACTGCAATCCAGTTTCCAGTTGGGTTTCCTGGGCGCCGACTGACTGACTAAACAGCTTAGAGGTGCTAATCCGAAGGCGCGGCAAAATTCGCAAATCTGATTGCAAAGTTGGCCTAGGAGGGGAGCTCGGTGATGTCATGCAAATGTGGCACGTTTAAATGCCTCGGCTTGGCAGCTGCCCCAAAACCAAGGGACTCCGGTATCGCTTACCAGACTTGTCTGATTTCGATGCCGAAATTGCCAGCTCACTGCCAGCGGCGTCAGTCGGGGCACTGAGAGAAAATTGTACAGAAAACAATTAATTATATCAGGATTATAAAATAATTAATTTTTTTACTGTACCTAAAACCTTTTTGAATGTGTTTTACTATATTTCAACGAAATAAATGATTAATTTCTATTAAAATAATGAAGAATATCTTTGGCCTAAGCGATTGTCAACTGCCGAATCGGTAGAAACCGGAGCATACTTTTGGGGATACTTTTCGTATACAGCTCAAAAGATGCACCAAAATATGGCTAAATTACCTAACCATAATTGCTTATATTATTAATAGCATACTTTCGGGGGTCGTAAATATATAAAAAATAGATTTAATCACTTAAATGTCAGCATTAATATTAGTTTCTCAGCATTTTTCTCTGCATGCACCAAACGACAACGACCGCAGGTGCAGAGTTCCGCCATCCTGCTCCTTCCCCGCTGTCTCACTCTGTTTTTCCCGACTATAGAATAACTTCTTCGTCGCGCTTTTCCCCGTTTTTTTTTGGCAACTGGCGGCAAGTGCACTTGAAGTGTATCGAATTTGTATGGATTTCGCTTGCAGCCAATAATTTGACACTTGCATTGCGAGCAAGTGGAACGAAATGAGACAGAGAGGGAGAAGGAGAGAGAGAGAGAGACAGGCAGAGACGGCGATGGGAAGCAGGACTCTTAAGCCGAAAAGAGCGGATTCTTGAATAAAAGTTGGCACGCGAGGGCGCCATAAACAAGGAAGCTCGCACGAGATTGTGTTACTGTGTGCGCGCATAAATGCATGTCGAGTAAGCAACAATAACACACACACATGTACACACAGAAACAGAAACACAAACACTAGCAAACAAACGCCAACGCAATTGTCATCACCATAAAAATAACATAAAACTTTTTTACGACTCCTGTGGCCTGCGTAAGTCTGTTACAGAAGGATTCCCCCGGCGAAGTGGGAATAGTGATACTCACGCGGGCTTTGCACCACGCCACGCCACTCCACTTCACTCTCTGGCCCCACTAACCAGCCATAAAGCACCCGAGGACCGGACCCCGAGAGCCACCCATTCGACATCGCTTATGTCACGGCACCGGGCTCATTAAAGTTGTAGCCATTTCTTTGTGTGTGTGTTTAGAACCGCTTTAAATGCATCCCACCCGGCAGTCATATATCTCAACGAAGCCCGTTCCCTCCCACTCATAATTCGTTGTCTAAATGCCTGTTTGGCGAAGCGTAATTGATAATGCATTCAATTGGCCAGCCAATTTGCTAAAGTGCCTAAGTGAAGTCGCCCCCGCCAGAAGTTAACAGTGGTGGCAAGTCGGTGATGAGGAGGCATCAAAAAAGAGCTAACTAAGGAGATTTGGTTATAAAATAGGGGTTCTTTTAAGTCTATACATAATATTTAAAGCTTACTAACTAGGAAATTCATAAAACCATCGGTTGGAAATTAAGAAAAATTTAGAAAATTGTGTTCTAACGATTACAAGAACCATAAGAGAAGGACTTATTTATAAGGACTTTTAGAAAGTGCATTAGTTACTTCTTAATTATAAGCAAAAGTAAGTACAATCAGTATAATTCCCAAATAACAAAAAAGAATAGTTTTAAAAACGTCAAAAAAAATCCCTTAAAATTTCCCCAGAATCCCCATAAACCTGGCTCCACTGTGCCCAACGCGGCTGACTCCTCCACTTTGCAGTTCCTGTTATTGGCCGTTGTCAGTGCACAGATTTAAAATCAACAACAGCCGAGCGACACGCGACAGCAGCAACAACCACAGGCGGAGGAGGCGGAGAGTTGCACCAACAATGTCTGACCGAAGTCAGGCGTACACTCATTTGCACTAAAAGCGGCATAAATATAAACAGGCAAAGTCGGCAAAAAGAAAAGTGCAGACCAAAAAAGGAAAGAAGAGGCCAGGTATAAAGTTCAGGGGAGACTGGAGCGAATCTCAAAGAGCAAATGGAATGAGGAGCGAAAAAAAGGTAGACTGCGTATCGAGAGGAGAGGCTGCAAATGAATTGCAATGCAGCCAAACGTGTGCCCAACTTAACGGTAATTTAAATGTTAATGCAGAGCCAGCAGGACCCGATTTCCCAGTACCCATTACCCATTATACTTTGCCTCTGGTTGTGCCGCCGCCAACCGACGGTTGTTTGCTTGCCGCTTCCGTTGTTAAATGTTGTTGACATCATTGGCTTTGCCCATTGTTGTTTGCGCCGCTCTGCTTTGCTTTCCTCTTCTTCGCTCTCTGCTCTCCCTCTCTTCTTGTCCTTTCCCGCAGGACGACCCACATGCCAAATGGCCGACGGCAGCGGCCGCCATTTTGTCAATGCGCTTGTTAGCGCCATTGATGGGCCACTTCCGGTTCGATCCTCAGGCCCTGATTGCACATTGTCCGAATTAAACAAAAAAACATTTGTGCCATTTTTTGAGGATCAGTTAGGAGATTAAACTATAATATAACTTAATTTAACTTTATAACAGTGTACTTCCCCTACGACGAATCACTTAGCTTCCTGTTAATTAAAACACTTTTTTTTTATTTCGACAACCGCCTACAATTAGCCTTCATTTAAATAATGCTCCAGTGGCCAACTTATGAGATATGTGGGACTAAGCGGAAGGACAATTAGCAGGAAGCACGCTTAGCCTGAACCGTGACCTTAATGAAGCACTTTTCAGCCCAACAACAAGTTGGGTTAATAAGATAACGGGCCTAATGGGTAATGTCCCCGTCGATAACTCTCTCTTTGAGCTCGGGCTAAAAAAAAGTGAAACGCGGTTCTGCCCAAAAAAGGAAAAAAAAGTGGAACCCCACCTGACCCACCTGTCAACGCAATGGAGGTCAAAGCTCGGCGGACACGGATGGACATTAATTTCGCTCCAAAGTGGACGTACACACGCATCGGGCTCCGCTCTGTTCCCGGGAAATTGTCATATGTGACACCGGAGAAGGGGTGTAATTTTTCATGCATATTTCAGGAGGCGTGTGCCTAATTAATTACGAACATCTAAACGGCGATGACATTGGCATAAATTGTCTTTTAATTTGCGCTCGGGCTGCTCTGCACTTGATTGATGCGAATGCCAGGAGCGAGGAGCGAGGTGTGTGTGTCACCTTTCCCTCTTGACCGACTGATTCATCTCGAATCGAATCGAATCGAATCGATTCCTGGACTCTGCCTTTGACATTTGATGCCGGTCGGTGGGTCGGTCGAACAAACAACAGGAACTTGACCACTCTCAATGTCCTTGAGCCCGACGGTTACATAATCGTGTCTCACTGAAGGGGCTTTCGGTGGACTTTAGGGCCCTTGGCCACCGTTATGCATGTGGGATCAGCGTCTGCGGCTTTTCCTGCATTCCCGATGAACCACCGGCGATTTGCACGCATCTAAATGTAAACCAAAGGGGGAAAGGGAGTGGAGAGCTCCATAGGCATCCGACGCGGGTTAGCTGACTAATTGACCCAGACACGGCTCATGAATGCCCCTCATGCACCAGTAATCACGCAGCCACGTGCATTTCGATTTCGATTTTGGTTTCGGGCACAGGAATCGCAGCCAATGGTCAGGGTCATCATGCGAGGAGGCCCACCTCCCAGTGTGCGGCTCTGATTTCCGTGTACGGCCAATGAATCAAGAGCAATACGTGCCTAAATTTAAATGAAGCTGTGTGGTTATTTAGAGGTACTTTAAACAATTACCAACAGAATTGTTTCTAAAGGAGAGGTAAAATTTAAAATTAATTTAGTTTAGGGAACTGTAGTTGCTTTTAAAAATACTCGTATAAGTTAATTGCTTCTCATGCCTCGAAGTTACTAAAGAAAAGAGATAATTAAGCATCAAAAGCATCCTCTTAAGACTTATTGACACAATTTCCCTAAGATTTCCCCCAATATGCACTCGATTTCGAAGGGCTTAAACCGCTTCTTCTTCGCTTTCCCTCCTTCCTCCTGCAGCGATGACTGAAATTAACTTTGCAGCCTCGTATTTCATAAGCCAACCACAATGCACGCCAACCACTTGGCTCACAATGGCTCACAATTAACCCGGCCAGACGGTCAGTCTGCGTCCTTCTGCACGGCACCGGCACCGGGGTTGGTTTCGCCTTAACTTTATTGTTCCGATACGGGGCGACTTAAGGCGCGGCGATGGCGGTGGCGATGGCGGACGAGGAGAGCAAACTTCCTTATAAGACATTTACCGACCGCACCTTAACCAAGCAGGATCAACATGGCATCCATGTATTATTTAAGCGCTGCGCATCCTTTTGCCGTGCCCTGCATAAAATTTCCACCAGCGGAAGTTTGTCTGCAGGACGCAGATCCTGGCCACTCTTCCCCATTCCAACCGGGCTCCCAGCTCCCAGCTCCCAGCTCCCAGTTCCCAGCTCCAAGCTCCTTGGCGTGCTTTATGTGTTTCCGCTCGCATTTCTTTTGCCATTTAAGTACACACCTAGTTTGGGTTTTTCCCTTTTTTTTCCCCACGCCGCCACTGTCGTTCCATTGTTCTTTTCGCTTCGACTGCTGGACGCTTGTTTATGTCTCTTCTTACGTCTTTGGTTCATTCCTTTATTTTCGGTGTTTTTGTTTGCGTTTTTTATTTTTGTTTATGGCTTGTTTTGAACCTTGTTTGAACTGGTTTAAAATTTCTTGGCACAGGCTCGGCAGCGCTTCTTTTTTGGCAGGCCCAACCGCACCGGACAGCGGAGTGGGGTGAGGCGAGGCCGAGCTCATAACTTTGTTACACACAATTAACAATTTGATGCTTTGCCAAGTTGCCTAGTGCACTCAGAAAAATTAGCCTTTATTTTATTAATTAAATTGAAAAATAGGGCTAATTTTGGCAAATAATTGAAGAGCAAGCGCACTGCTCTTTGTGTTTATAAAGTGGAGTGATATGGTCACATTTTTCATAGTAAAGAACTAAACTTAAATCATTTTTTTAGTTTTTGTTCAAAGAGGTATCTAGAGAGGTTTTTTTCGAGTGCACCAGGTCTTTCTCTCCTTTTCACGCTACCTTCAACTAGAGTTGGGCAAACAAACCCAAAACTGGCAGTTACATTGTTCCTGCGGTTGCCAAACAACGACGACACACGAGCCTTTAAGTGGGCGTCTCTAATTGAAAAGCGCAGCCAAAAATAAAACACACGCATTCCCCATGTGGGTAAGTTTGTGTGTGTTTGGGCGAGCACTTTCCCACCAGTCCATCCCAGCCGCCACATCCTTGGGGGCCAGGTGCGCCTCGAGTGCACTGCAATTGCTACGTAAATTTTATGCGCTGCTAAAACTTTGCTAGCAGCGGGGGAGCTCCTAGCCAAGAGCTGAGATGACGCCACTGGCCGAGCTTTAGCCCGGCAAAACTTTAAGGTCAACTTGTTACTTGAAGTTGCATTGCAGCTCGTGGCGAACAACAACCTAGAGATGGGAACTTGAGACTGGCGGAAGCGGTATAAGGATCTTGAAAGAAGCCTTTTAAAGATTTGCAGAGTTCGAACTAAGAAGTATTTTTACATCAATTAATTTTCAAAGTAGTTTCGATTATCAAATTGAATAAATAGTTTGAGGAGAGATCTCTTAAACCCCTTCTATCTCTATACCTTACAAACAACTTGAATATCCTTGTCAACTCCCCATCGCTAAGCTCTGCAAAAATGCAGCAGCTGTTTTGGCCAGGTAAAAAAGTGTGGGTGCTGTTGGAAAATTAACCAAATGGCCGCTAAGTGTTGGTTTTGCGTTTAAGCGGCATAAAAATGTGCAACTTCCCGTGCAGATGCTCCTGCCGCACTCTCACTCTCTCTCTTTAGTTCTGAATCTCTCTGCCTCTGTGTGTTTTCCCAGGGCGAAGGATGACAGTAACGGAATGCAGCTTGACCTTCACCTGGAATGCCGGTGGACATGGCGAGGCCAGGTGGAAGGATGATGACGAGGTGAAGATGGCTTTGCAAGTGTATGGTACTGCTGGCAAACGATTTGAAAAATTTATTCGAAAATATTTTTGCCAGTCAACGATGTAACGACAGAGCTTCGGCTTGGGTCCTGCCTTGCTGCCTGCTTGCCTTGGCTGCTTCCCTCCTGCCATTCTGCCGCTCTGCCATCCTTCCTGTCGTCCTGCATGAGAAATAGCTATGCTCACTAACAGGATATGCTGCCAAAAACATTTTTAATAATTTAGCACACACATATTTTCACATCTTTGGTGAAATTCACTTTGAAGACCTTGCGCAAAGTATGCGCCTGATGTTGCCGAAAGGGGGGACGCCTGGCAGGCGGGAGGACGAAGGACGAGGACCAGCTGTCGATGCGCCTGGCATCGCTTGGGACCCGTGTCGACATCAACGTTAGTGTTGAGTAATGCGAAACCAATTTTCGAGGCAGCATTATTTAAAATCCCAAAACATGAGACAGCTTTGATGTCAAAAGTCGTGAGGTTGCAGCGCCAGCCGACTTATGAAATATGAGAGCCCAGGAATCGGTGGAATCGGTGGCCGTAAGGACTCTCTCTTAAGGCTCTAAAACATACACACAAATTAGTGGTATGGCGTTCAGCGAATTCAGGTTGTGCAAAAACTGTTTAACTATGCCTTTGATGTTCTCCAAATGCCGCTGGCGAGCTCCCGCCCGAGCCCCTCGTCCCGTATCCTGTGTCCCGCTGCGAAACTCCAAGTCGAACTCATTATGCTTAGTGCAGCTGAGTCTCGCTTTTGCTTTAATCCAATTCGCAGCGTGCCGCAGCGCAGCGCAGCCGCATCGCCTTATTATGTGCTCCACGTGGCGGATGAGCAATATGCGCCGGCATTGGCCGCAGCGTCAACATTTGCCAGCTGCACACACGAGCGTCGCCAAATTGATTTCGTCCTGTCAGTATACGGTACAGGGATATGCACAGAGAGAAACTATAGCTCAGGGATTAGGATTAAGTTAGAAGCATGGGAAAATATACAAAGAATGGAAGATTCATTGCAATTTAACTGAAG
Organism: Drosophila watanabei; assembly: GCA_008042575.1. Taxonomy (NCBI): domain Eukaryota; kingdom Metazoa; phylum Arthropoda; class Insecta; order Diptera; family Drosophilidae; genus Drosophila; species Drosophila watanabei. Next base: position 28,513 of record VNJS01011901.1, on the reverse strand, counting down.
TATCAATATTTTACTTCCTGTGTAATCTCGCTCCTAAAGACCACTTTGAGTTGATCACCTCGCATATCCTTTGCCTTGCAGGGTATTTAAAAAGAGTCCTACAGGGTACTCGCACTCTTCAAACCCCAAAACCAGTTTGTTTGTTGCTTTGTCTTGTTTGTTGGCAAGGCAAACACAAACATGCCTTTACGTCATGCGCCGTTTGAAAATTGAATTTTAATACACAAAAGCAGCCGCAGATGGTTGGGGGATTGTGAGTTGGGGACTGGGACTTGGGACTGGGAGTTGTCAAGGGATTGTGTTTATGTGCGGGATTCCGCTCTCACACAAACACACACATTACGCCTAGACAATTGAGCTGCCATTTGCTTTGGGCCCCCGTTTCTTTGGCTCAGACTCGGTCTCATTTGGCTTAGTGCATTACCTCAGTCAGTGGGCTGGCTTTTCGGGACACATTATGAGTTGCCATTAACGAGGCAAGGAATGGCACAAGTTGGGGCCGAATATTCAGCTTTTTCCGGGCAGTTCTCGAAGTAATTTTCCTGATTCCATTTGGCAGCAAACTCTGCCTATTGGATTACGTTCATGTTGCTCCTTCAGCGAAGAAAATATGCCCGTGTGTGCGCCTTTGGCCGTAATTCCATTCCGGGGCCCCCAAAAGTTGACGACGCAGACAACTTGCATGAGGCTTGCTCATTGATTTTCTAAATAAATTTGCCAACTGCAGCTGACTTTTTATCTCATTTGGCCTGTGTCTTATTTATTTACCGAAAAAGTGCAGTTTGCCATTCCGGTCCTTTTCAAAATCAACCGAGAGAGAGCACTCCGCCCAGCCAAGGACTCTAACGCGACTCCGACGAATCGCCATGGCAGCTAACAGGAGCAGCAGCAGCGGGTAGAAAAAATCTTGAAATTAAATTTTCAAGTAACTTTCACTCGAGCGCAATGCAAACTAAATAATTCATGGCAGTAGAGGGCGATGGTGACGGGGGTAATGGGGGGCCCAGCTGCCCCCAAGGTGCGCATGTGTGTTGTATGTGTTGTGTACTGTGTGTGTTGTGAGTGTGTGTGGGGGGAATACATTTAAATAAACAGCAGTCGCAGTCACAGTCGCAGTCGCAGCAAGTTAACTTTTTGCCAAGGACCTTTGCAGACAGACCGCTGTGGGTGAGATGATAACGTGGCCTTAAAGCACACATGCACTTGAATAAAATACTTGAACTTAAAAATATTGATAAAATAAATCAAGTATGAGAGTATTCAGTTCGAGATTTCTTCAAACAAAATTTAAATTAAATAAAAGAAACATTTAATTACGAATTTAAACCAAAGTAAACTGTCTTACAAACATCCTTTTTTTACAATTATTTCCCTCTCTGCATCAGCTGGATGTGTGTGCGTGGGGGAACCCTTTTTGTGCCGAGTGCTTTTGTGTCCTCGCTGCCATCGTATCGTCATGCCAAAATAGGCAAGTTCACTCAGGCAAAGCAATTGCACAAATGGCCAATTCTGCTCGTAAGTAGAATTTCCTACGTTTCGTCAGGGGCTCGCTTCGTTTCGTTTCGTTTCGTTTTCGTTTTAGTTTTGGGTTCGGTCCTGCTCAGCTCAGCTCTGGCTCAGAGCCCCCGAACTCTGGCTAAAACACTGCAATTCCGTAAACATCTGATGGCCAAAGGGGGGAGGCTAGGAGCGGAGGGTGTGTGTGTGTGAGCTGGTGTGTAACGAAGCATAGATAAAATAAACAAAACACAAATAAATATGTACGCTGCATGGCCAAAGTTTAAAGTGCCAAGAAAAAATCAAAATAAAAACTTTTACCCTTCGCCATGCTGATTGCATTTAACTTGATACCGGGGCCAGGCCAATGGGAACGAAATGAAACGGAATGGAATGGAATGGAACGGAAGGCAGCAAAGTTGCATGCTCACACATGCTCAAGTTACTTAGCTGCCAGGGCTGCCGTATATGTCTCTATTATCTTTGAGTTATGGACCCGAACTGGGGCAATTCCTCATGCGATTGCCAATAAAAATCGAATATATACATTTTATTTATTAGCTTCCGAATGCTTGGCCCTTGAATGTTTGCTTAAAACCGTTTAATCTGTTTAAGACCCTTTGGCTTGTGACTTGTGTGTGGCAAGGTAGGTGTTGCAGGTAATCCTTGAGCTCAAACGTTATTAGTTTTGAGAGAAGATACATCTTTTGAGCTTTTCCCATTGCTGCATTAGAAGGTTAAAATTAAACATAAGCTTAAATACTTGACAATACTTCAATGCACTTTATTTATTTAAGACAAGCTAAATAATAATCCGAAATCGTGTTTCCTGCATCCCTAAAATTCTCCCCCATTCGCTCAGGAAACGAAAACTTTCCGCTCTTCACTGCCGGAAGTGTGCGCTAAAAACGTAGTTGCAGCTCCCTCAATCTTGCCCTGGCTCTACACTGAGCGAAAAAAACGCAGACTGACAGCAACTGAGATGAAAAATAATGTATATATTTGGTTACTCCTTGGCCCGATTCTGGTCGAGCGATTGTTGTCATAATGTTGATTGCATTTTTATGCACTGCCATCGATGCAGTAAATTCAATTTAACGAAGTTGCCGCCCAACGTAATTAAATCCACGTCGACTTGTGTCCAGCTGGAGGATGTGGATGTTGTTGCCTCATTCGATTAACTTCAGCCCGGGACTTGGCCATATGGAGACCGGAGGATGGGAGGGCCTGAGCGGAGGAGCGCAGGACTGGCGTAGCGAAGGGCCGGCGGACCGCAGGATCTGGTCTGAACTGAAAACTGAAAACTGGCAACTGAAGCCTCGGTGGCTGGGAAACTGAGACCAGGACGAGACGGAGCGTATTTGCTCGTGACACTTAAACACATGCGGACCAAACTGCTTTATGCTTAATTGAGTATTATCCCTGTTGCACATGGGCAGCAGGATGGCGAGGAGGATGCAGCATGTCTGCAAACAGCAGCTCTGTTTGCTTAATAGCATGGTCAGTAAATTTAATTAACTTCCCTTAAGGATACATGCAACATATAATAAAAGCAGTGCAGCGGCAGTAGCCACTGAAAAGGACAAAACAAAGGCGACTCGCAAAAAAAAGGATACGAAATGGGCAAGCAAATTTCCCAAATTGAAGTTTATACACCCTTTTTAGGTGTGTGTTTTTTGGAAAAATACCAAACTAGACATTGGCTGAAGGGCAGCGAATGTTTTTTTAATCCGACAATTTGTTGAATGGGAAAATTTAGGAAAACCATTCTTAATTTGGCAGGATCAGGGAAATATTTATCTGTCTGAGGCTAGAACAAATATTTTATGATTAAAGAATTTATAATTCTTTAAAGCTACAAATATAAGAAGATTTAAATATCTTAAAGCATTCAAGGTTCATACTTTCAATTCTTCCAATCGAAGATTTTCCATCAAGGATCTGTCCAAGCCGCAATACCCTCCAGCAAAGGGTATAAAAAGAAAGGAAAAGAAACGGATGGTGAAGCTGGCAAAGGAGACAAACTCCAATGGCAGCCTGTCCCCATCTTTGGCTCAAGTTGCACTGGGATTACCCACACACACACACAACACTATATTTATATATATATATATATATATATATTTATATATATACGCAGAGAGAAAGGACCCGAAGAGAGAAGGACAAGACTTGACTGGCTCCTGGCTGATTGTTGGCTTGCCGTTGCCGTTGTCCTTTGAGATGTTGTGCAAACAAGCAGCTTAATGTCAGTCGACACAAGACAAACACAAACACACACAGAAACCCACACAAGACTGGCACACACTCGCACACTCGCACACTCCGGCACACGGCCGGAGAGAGAACACAGAAATTAACTTCTTTTTGATGAGCATATGTTGCACAGACGACGGACGAAGGACTAGCAACGACGTCGAGCAAGCCAAAAGCTGACTGCCGGGAATAAAACACGCTCGCAGCTATCATTGCCGCAAATTATAGTCCGCCAGCCTCCACGTTTATTGGCAGCAGATGTGGCTAAAATCCGCTCCGTTTCGCTCCTTTCCAGACGAAATGCATTCGGCGGATGCTGAAAACCCCAAAAACTGATTCGCATTCCGATTTCGATTCATAATTCATAGGCAACCACTTTGCATGCCCCTCGGCGGTGACGCGTCACGTAGTCCTGGTTAGGCGTTCGCTTCCTGCTCCAGAATCAGAAAGATATATACATATATATATATAGAGTATGTGTGTGTGCTACATATGTAGCCGTGCAGCATTGTCTTGTCTGGCCACGTTTGGGCCATAACAAATGATGCACTTGACGGCGGCGCGGCCAAAAGTTCGCTCAAGGTGAATTGAATGTTGAATTGTGGCTGCTCGTTGGACTCCAGGACCCCTTGATTATGTATCTATTCCTGAGGGGACTTGACTTTAAGCACAGCTCGATTTGGGTTACCTGTAAAGGGTAATAATTTATTGCACAGTAAAGATTCCTCAACAGTTTCTACTTACTTATTTCACAGTAATTTCCCCCCACAGCTGTAACCACACATCTCGCATTTAGCTCACATCACTCATACGCAACGAGGGCCAGCCTGGAAGGGCATTTAATTATGACCGAGAAACGGGAGGCGGAAATCACGCCGCAACGCTGATGAGGCGTGCAATCAAAGTCAAGCAGCTGTAACCCCAGACACACCACTTCTCTGGCAGTGGATCGACCCAGGTTCGACTGGCAGGATGTGAAGACTGAGGGGAGTCTCCAGGACTGGGCACGATAAAAAAGGTGCCATTAATATGGCCGTTAACATTGCGGTTAGTGACGTTGCCTGCCTGCGCACTTGCCGCATCCGCATCCGCATCCGCAGCGCCCGCGGCCATGGCCATGTGGCAACTCATATTGCCCGCTGGCAGTTGCCACTCGCACTTGCACTCACCCCCAGCACTGGCCACACTGCTGGCTGTGGCAGCTGCATTTAACACTGCCATCGACAGCGTTTCCGGACGCCTGACAGCCGACAGCCGACAGAAGACAGACTGTCACTGGCAGTCGGCTAATGCCGGTGCTCCGCGCGAAAGTTTAAGTTGACTGCCGCCAGTAAAAGCCATTTAAAAGTACGTGCCTGGATTTCTCGACCCGGTCTCTCGGCCAGGAAACTCCTCATCCTGACCCCTGAGTTGGCCCCGGCCTGTCCCGGACCTGGCTGTTATTGAGAGCTCCAGTACGTGGACAGAGCCGAGCCGGAGCCAGGTTTGTCACTTGAAATGTTGCAGTTTCACAGCTGCACCGCCGCCGTATCGCCCGTCGTATGTTGCACATAATTTTCACATAAACGAAAGCCTAATATAAAAAATTCTCCCGAATCGTGACCGGCAAACGCAAGCAAGTCCAAGGTAAACTAGGGATGTTTAACAGGAGAGAGAGCAGCCGATGATATATCGAAATCAGGATAGGAACTAAAAGAACTCTGATATTTTTAGAGTTTGCAATTAAAACGAATTATTAACAATAATAATAAGTCTCATTTAAGTACTGAAGACTTTAGCTACAAAACGGCAAGCATAAGATTGTGAAAGGATCCTGTTACAATAAAAAACTGATGTATTATTTATTCTACGAAATCTTAACTAATGAATCGATATTTTTAACAAATATTTCCCAGATATTTGTAGACAAATCAAGATTTGTGACATCTCTAAGGCAGTCACATAGACTTAAAGACCCTCAACCCGAGACTCGAGACCTCAAAAAGCCTCGCCCTCCGATATCCGATACCCCAAAATGCAATAGTCCCCGGTGGCCTGGCCGCCCAATGTAATAAATAAATCAACTGCAAAAAATGTTGCGCCCGCATCGACATTTTAAGTGTTGCCCATTGACTTTTGATTGCTTTTTGGCCGGGCCAAAAGCAGGGCCAGAACCCGCGGGAATTCCGCTGGCCGATGGCAACATTTTGCTGCACAAAACAGAAAAGCAGCGCACAAAAAATGGAAAATTTAATGAGCTAGCCAAAGTCCCGAGTGGAATGGAATGTTTGCGGAGTCAACTTCATTTTTTTCTTTTTTTTTTTGCTTTTCCAGTTTGCTTTTTTTTATTATTTCGTTGTGGGCCGGGCGAAACTATTTTCAGCAAATTTGTCAAATTAAATTGCATGTACAAGAGGCGGCCGTCCCATCCGTCGCATGCCTTGAAGGGCCGGGGGACAGGGCCCAAGTTCGGCTGCTTGAGGATTGAATTAAAAGTTGGTGTGGCTTGGCGGTGGCAGCCGCAGCTCTCCGAGTAAAGCGCCGCAAATTAATGTGCATAGTTTTTGTTTGCCGCTCGGCTGTGGCCTGGCATTTAATTAAAATTGTTTACTAAATATGCTTAAATTTGTGTACTGCCATTGGCACCGTACCTCCGTCTTCTCAGCCCCCAGCCCACTCAGCCCTCTCACACGTCCCGCATTTCCGAATCAGGTCAATGCACAATTCAATTTACGCGCCTGTGTGCGAAATCAGTCTCAGCAAAATCTGCTTTGTAACCAGAGTGACAAATGTTAATTAAGGCATACTACCCGCCCCAGCGACCTTTGCCCCGACCCTACCGAGCGGTGCTGATTCCTGCTTTGATGGCTCTTAATAAGGTTCAGTCCGCGCTGGAACTCGCCGTTAGTTATCCGTTCCGTGCCGTGCCTTTACTCTCCTTTGCTGCCCTGTTGAGTGCTCGCGAATGCATAAAAGTCAAGTCAGGGCTAAGCAAAATGCATTACAATGATAATGTTGCCCTGCTTACTGCACTGGAAGAAAAACTATGCAAATTGATGACATTTCTGAAATGGAAAACGTTTTTTGGTCCTTCGAAACGGATAAATCAGTTTTGGTCCTTCGAGCCGGATGGATAGATACTACAGTTAGGTATTATTATTAATAATAGGAGGTTAAGTAAAAAAGATAGGAAACTATTTATAAATATAACAAAATATACATTGATTAATTTCTTTAACTGAAATAGTAAAATAGCGTACAAGTTACATGATAAAATCAATAAATACAGACACATTAGGATCATTATTAGCACTTGGCATCCCATATTAATATGATCTTTAGGAAGTATATAGAGTAAGCTTCCCATTATCTAGTATTATTACTATATTTATGCTATATTTTCGCATTATTTTTCCAGGTTATGATATATTAGACTTGCATTAATCATTTTTGTAGCCATTTCTTTCTCTGCCTGCAGTTGATGTTGCTGCTGTTGCTGTTGCTGTTACTGTTACTGTTGCCGCGCTACATAATTCAGCAGGACATGAACTGACAATAAAATTTAGTGCTGAGCTCGCATAATAAAGTCGGCCGTGGACGAGAGAGAAGTGGCAAGCAGCTTGTCCAGCTCGGGATTCAGTTGCTCCTCTCCTGTAGTTGTTGCTGCTGCTGCTGCTGCTGCTGCTGGTGTTGCTGGTGCTCCTGTTGCTCCCCGGCAGCGGCAACTAAAAAGGGCTAAGAACTAAAAGCAAAGTCATGCGGCCAGCAGTAATGAAAAAGATGAAGAAGAAGCTGGCAGGCTGTAAAACTGTAAGTTGGCATTAAGTTGCAAGCATAATGAAATTATTTCTCAGGCCGCTCAGACGACAACAGGATGATGGCAACGCATCGCTGCCACTTGCCGCTGTTGCTACAATTACTGATGTTGCTGTTGCTGCTGCTCCTGCTACAGCTCCACGGCTCTTCAGTTGGCGAAGCGTCGGCACATAAATACTTCATGCTTAATTGTCCTTTTGGGTGTAATTTCAAACGCTGCCACGCACACAGCAGCAGCAGTAGCAGCAGCAGCAAAACGCACGAGATGACAGCCCTTAAAGCCGGGCTAAAAGCAAGGTCCCCCGCCTCCAAGCTCCCCCTCAATGACACCCCTTAACTGCCGCTTCTTCTGCTTTGTTGCCTTTGCGTCATTCTTTGCGCTGTAATTTTAGCGCTTGACACAAAAGTTGCAATTTTCGCCGGCTAAAAGGAGTGAGTTGGAGTCCGGGGAAAAGTGAGAGAAAAAAAAGAAATCGCGAAATTCACGCGAGCGGAGACTGACCAGCGGGAGGGAAAATGTGGCCCCCCAACTTTTGCTCGTTAGCGCTGGCTTAACCCAAAGCAAACTGGATGCAGCGGCAACAGTTGCTGCAATCGCAATGGTGGTCACACTCATGAGTCACTCGACCGTGCTCTGGCCACACTCGAGCCCCATTCAAACACTTAACATTTGCACAACCATCCTGCGGTCTTCCAGACGGAAGGCCTCCGTTTGTCAATGGCCTGAATGGACGCCGAGATCCTGAAAGGCCGCCGGCCGTCAGACTTTTGTGAGTGTTCATTGAAAGCCCGCCCGACGAGCTCTGCCGAGTTAATGAAGAAAAATTTCTATAATCGAACGGTCCGGCAATTCAATGGATTGAATGAATATAAAGGCTGCCGCTCTTGACGAGTAAGATTCCGTTAATTAATAATATTATTTATCCGCAAATAAAATACAATTTATGCTGCCAAAAGCGCCTATTATTTTATCCCTTTCGAGCACTAAATGTATTTAAATTTCCAGTGCTCTTAACGGATGAATGGGTAAGTGCAGTCTTGCATTAAACTTATGCCTTTGCAAGCTCCGGCTCTCAATATTTTTTGCATAAGCTGATTTGCTTGAATAAACCCAAGTAACGAATTCAATAAATTCTGTGTGTGAATGCAACTATTTTTAATTGAGGCACTTTAAGCTCTGTGGCAAATGATTTGTTAAAGCCTTGCAGCCATCCCAGGGCTCTGTTAATAAATTCAAATAAATATTTTCGATGCCTTGCTTGCGTTGTGATTTCAGGGGAATGTTATGAATGTTTGCACGCGTGAAACGTCAACAGTCGACGGAATGAATGAATGAATGCAGCCGGCCAGCTGCCAATGTTCACATGCCCATTTTGGGGCAAAATCAGAATCAGAAAGCCCTAAACCGAAAACCCAAATCGAAACAGCAATCGGAAATTCGCAGCGGCGGAGCAATGATTCTGGCAACGCAATCCACACGAAAACACTGAGAATGCTCATCAATTTTTAAATTTTATGGCACAAACAGCAGCCAGAAACGCAGATGCAGAATGGGGGGCGGCGGCGGTCGTGGGGGCGTGGGGGCGTGGCACTTATCCACAAATTCTCTTTGGGAAATTAAATGCTACGTGATTGAAAGTTTGCTCGCCCAAATGGCACATGACCAGCTTCATTTCGGGCTTCAATTCCAGCTGAGTTTCAGCTTCATCTTCAACTTCAACTTCTGCTGCAGTTCGTTGGCATCATCAGTGGTGGCGGCGGCGGGGGCGTGCCACGTAAAGGGGGCGTGTGCGTGGCGATTTAGTGGTCCGCTGGGGGAAGGCGCGTTTAATTATCCGCCTTAAAGCAATTCCATTGTCCGAAAATCAGCACAGGTAGAGGGATGAGTGAGTCAGCTCCCAAGGTGGATTTACCACGATTTCTTACCCTTGTTATTGTGTATTATGATGCAAAGAACAATAAGTTTGCAATATAACTAATAAATGTTTAAACTAAAATGATGTTAGTTAATATTTTTCTATAATCTTCAAATATTTAAAGAGAAGTTTAAACTAAATATATCATAAGACAGTCAGAAAACTCTCCTAGAATATGCATAATTTTTAATGACATTAAGACAATCTTGTAATAAACTTTTACAATGAAAGTATCACAAATAATTAATCTAAAATATTTTATATTTGAATTATTTTTTAAAAATATTTTCCACTGTGCGTTCTTGCCGCCTATGATTTGTGACTCACGAGTGTTGGACACACGTTAGCTGCATTTGCATGACACACTCGTGCCGGCCCTCGGCCACGCCCCTTTCTGCCTGCATAATTGGCGCCAATCAACTGCATTAGCATGATGGCCAAGGGGAAGGATAACAAGGGAAAGGGGCAGGGAATGAGGGCCCAAGGAAGGAGGAGGGCCTGTCGTGCAACTTCCGCTGCCTTCTGGTTAGCTGCGTTTTTTTTTCCTTGCCGCTTTCGCCGGCCAAAATAGAAATGAAATAAGTATCTGCATGGCCAGCCGGTCATTAGCGGCGACATTTCAGCCCCGTTCCTGAACGTCCTGCGAGCTCCTTCGGCCCGCTCACTCATTTCCGCTCATGGCGAAAGTTTTATGAGATTCATAACTTTGCCCGGGCTTCCATTCCATTCTCTGCTTCCTATTTTTTCATTTTGTGCAGCTTGTGCAACGTCTCGTCTCATTTTTATTGCTTGCTTAATTATGGAGTCACTTTACATTGACACGCTCCAGAGTCGCCCGGCCGCGGCACTGACCCGTGCGCACTCCATGAAAATGATGCAAAATAAATAGCAAATAATTCGGCGCAAGCCGCTTAAAAGTTAGCAAACTATGGCCGGGGCCAGCTCCGAAAGTTTAACTTTGTCATAACCTCTTTTTGTGCGAGATACTTTTGCAGCAGCAGCACCGTCGTAGTTGGCCCCCCTTTATGGTTAATTAGCAGCAGCTCGAATTTTCCCTTTAAATATTTACGGGCAACAAAACAGAGTGTTTGACAGTTGACAAGCCAAGCCTGCTTATTGGAGACTTTTTTGCTTACCTATGATGAGGTTAAAGTGCATTATTTGTAAAGTTTCTGGAAGTAAGTTTTTAAATTAACTAATTTTTATGATTTTAAATACTTCTTTCTCTTAAGGAATATATTATCTATTAGGATTTACGTATCCTTTACTTCCTATATTTAATCTTCCATTAACTTCTTAGGCAATCAGTCACCTGGTGAGTTATAAAAAAAGGCTTAACAACATTTAAATAATGATAATCAAGGTAAAAAAAAATATAAGAAATAAAAGCTGTGTGATAATTTCCCTGCTAATTGCTGGCAGTCACCTTCAGACTCCTGGCTCCCTTCGTTGTTTGGGTTCATCAACAGCAATTAAATAAACACAAAAATCCCCCGTGCAGCGGCGCGAGCGTTAAGCATACGCCGCGTTGGCCGCAAGTGGCGGCGGTTTTGGCTGAAAGCGCGAAAACTTGCAGCCTGCCAGCAGCTCAGCACGAATTTCACTCGCGCTATTACACTCACTCTCGGTCTCTCGACAAAAACAAGCCACAATGGACCATTAACTGGTTGACAACAACATCAACAACCGTCGTCGTGCCGCCACCCACTAAGCAATCCCGGGCTTTACGTTAGCTTTAGGTTTTTCCAACGTCGCCGACGAGTTGGAGTCTGACGGAATCCAGGGCCAAGTCAAACGACACTTCCGCTGCGGGAAGAGCAGAGCTTTCCACCCCTTTCTGCACTTGGTGTCGCGTCCAGCATTTACAGTTAACCACATTTCCGGATTTTGCATCCCGGTGACTTCCGTCACAGCAGGGAGCCTGGAGAGCCGGAATGGTTACGGCAAAAGGTGAGGACGGAGGACGGAAAAGAAGTTCCAGTTGTCATATGCACGGTTCGAGTTGGAGTTTTGTTTAAATAATTGAAGCAAAACACTTGCGGATTGCTCATACGCCGCCTCTGACCCGCTCTGTGTGTCAATTGGGGCTGGGCAAGAAGTCAGCTCACTAATGAATAAATCAGCATGCACTGGACATGAGGCGAAGAACAAAGCGAAATGGTCCAAGTCCTGTTGCCACTAATGAAGTCGAGCACTCAGAGAAAATTTGAGGGAACTCTAAGTACTAGATTATTATGAATATCCAAGAACTTCACATTTGTTTGCTTCTTAAAATTTTCCTTTTAACATGCTAAAAGGTTTACCTTAAGTACACTCTATATTTTTCTTAATATTTATTTACAAGAATTTCTTTACAATTTCCTGACAGTGCCTAGCTGTGCGCACGTGCGTTGTCATTCGGTTTCGAAGCTGCAAACACACAAAACACGAAATCTCTTTGCCTCTTTCGGACAAATCAATTAGTTGGTGGAGCAAGACCCTGGGAGATGGGAAATAGGAAACAGACAAGGGGGAGGAAAAGGAAGCCGGCTCTTAATTATGCGCCAATGTTGCCATTGCAGTTGCCATGACAATCCAAACTTATTTAATGGCCACCAAGCGGCATCACACACGCACACGAACACACAATGGCAGTCAAGTGCCGGTGCCACAAACTTCGCCCGTTGCAAGATGGGAAAAAATCTCTATGCACATAAACAGTTTACAGTTGAAAAGTTAAAAGCATGCCAACACCTGCTCACATTGAGATTTTCCGGTGGAAATTTGTGGCATTTACATGATTTGCCCTTACACACACACGCACACTCTCTTTCCTTGCAGCCACAGAGACACTCTCAAATTTTGACAGTTAACAAATTTCTGTGCAAAAGTTTGGCACATGTTTGCCATTGACAGAGAATTATGCCCCGGCCAGGAGCAGGAGCAGGACATGTTTTCCCGGCAAAGGATTCCCGGGAATGGGCTGCAAAATTAAGTGAAGCATTCGTGCGTGCCCGGCAGAGGTGAGAAACTGCAAACAGTCAACGGGCCCGAGCAACATTTTCCAGATTTTCCGGGCTCCCTTACATTTTTGTTTGCCTTTATTCACTTTTTTTTTTGTTCAGAAACTGCGTTGACATTCCGGCTGCTAAGTAAATTAATTAAGAGCATTTTACCGCCCAGGAGTCGTCGAGCCGTCTGTACTCACTGCCAATCAATTTGCCGCCAAACAACTCAATGTTGCAACACATCTCCGGAATTTTGGTCAGCAGCATCGCATTATTAACTGCAGTTTGTCGGAAATGTGATGTATTTTGGCCCGAAAGCTGGCTAAAGTGGTTTTCTGGTCAAAACCTTTGAGGAATTTATGGATTTATTAATTGAGTGCCGCTTATGGTTTGCTTTTCAAACTAATAATGATGCCTTCTGGCAGACTAAATGTCTGGTCATTTTCATAATTTATGGAAGGATAAAGTAGATTTGAATATTGCTGGGATTATACTTTAATTATACTTGAACTTAAGGGATTAAAAATAAAATTTGTATTTTATTTTAATGGCTTTGAGAAAGTCATAAAACTAAGCTTTTAAAAGAAATCTTTAAAACTTGCAAAACACTATTGATTATTTATAAACTCTCTCTTATAAAATACAATATTTCTTAAAGGACTAGGAAAATACTTATTTAAAGACCAAAAAGCTTCAGATTTCCGATTAAAGTTCCCATTTTTCACCAGGTCTTTACCAATCTTGACCATCTTTGGGATCATCTTTAACCATTTCTGGCGACAATCCGCCTTGGATTTACACTTTCAGCCACATAATTTTCGTCCTGGCCACAGCTGCTGAGAACGTGGTCGTCGGCGAGTAGTTATTGATACAGGATATAGGAAGACGGGCAGATTATTTTGGGTGCGGGAAATATGGAGGAGCCTGGGGTCGCATGTTTAAGGGGATGCTTTGTGGGCCACACAACTGTTGTCCCGTCTTGACCAAGACGCCAAAAAGGAGCCCAAAACTGTTTTGTCTTTAAATTTTTCGGGCGACAAGCAGCAGTCCTAAATCTTTCCCCTTCGCATACATGCAAAATAAAGGAAAAATCGGGGGAGTGGCGTCTGGAAAGAGGAAATTAAGTGCTGACCATTTTTCGACATGGCATCCCATTCCCCAAGCCCCCTCTTACCCCTGCATTCATTTCACTTTGCACTATTTTCGGATTAAGTCCTGCGCCTGTCATGTTGATTTGTACGTCTTTGTGTGGGTGTGAGTGTGTGTGTGTGTTCGGGGTGTGTGTGCCGGAGGGTGTGTGTTTTTGTGGCAGTGTGTGTGCTTTGGAGCCACGTCTGCGGTTGCAGCGATGTTGTTGGTGTCGGAAAAGTTGAATGATGGCGCTTGCCTTCGTTCAACCTTTCCCGCCTTTCTTCTGCTTCCCCTTCTCTTTTCTCACAATTTTCCCTCATTTTTCGCAACCGCTTTCCCTCGCTCGCTGTGTGCGTGTGGCACCCAAATATTGTTAATCCCATTGATTTGTGTTAATGATTGTCATTGACACTGTTGACAGAACTGTTTTGCGCATCCCTAGCCCCCTATTCGGGCCCCGTTTCTGGTTCCGGTTTGGGCTTGCGGTCACTGGTCTTTGGTCTTTGCTCTTCTGTGTATGGTGTGTGTGTATGTGGTGTGTGTTCTCTGAAAGCCAAATTTTATGAACGGCCACCGCAGCTGCCAGCTGAGGTGCTAAATTCAGTTTTGGCTTTGTTTAAATTTCCTACTTGTAGCCACCCATTTCCCACACAGAAAGAAAAGCCAAGCAAGGATCAGCAGAGATTTCTGTGAATTTCAAAAGCATACAAAATAAAGATTAAATAATTAAAACTCTTATTAAAATTTGCTAATATCAAACCAAATTAAATTTTATATCATTTTTTCCCAGTGCATCCAAGGACAATTCTCGCCAGCTCACTTGAGCGGCTGCAACTTGGAAATCTCAAGTGGACCAAGTCCGGACTGTGGGCCGCCCTGCCGCCTATTCCCGTCTCTCTGTTTGCCTTGGTGCTTGGCTTGTATTGATATTTCACGAGAAATCAACACAACATACAAATAGTCAAGAGCAGGCTTCCTCCCCGCATATTTCCCCGCTGTCCACCAGGCACCACAAACACACCTTTGAGAGATTTCCAACTTTGTCACCATTTGCAGCGGAAATGAAAAATCAAATCGAAGAAAGGCACAGGAAATGTAGCTCTTCGCTTTTCACTTCAACTCTCCAAGTGTGAGTGTGAGTGTATAGTGTATAGTGTGTGTGTGTGTGTGTGTGTGTGTATGTTGTGTTTGTGCTGTTTAAATTTAGCCAATGTCTATAGAAGTGACTGCTGGAGAGCCTCTCCACTGTCTACTACAAAACTCTCTCTCTATCTGGACCTATATCTGTATCTGTATCTGTAAATGTGTTTGTGCCTGTAACTGTCCTTGCAGCTCCACGTGGCGCTTTGTGAGTGTGTGTTTTGGCAGCACTAACATACATGCATGTGCCTGCGCCAGTGTGTCGTAGGTAATACCAATAGGTATAGGTATATATCCCACTCCAGATCGGAGTCAAGCTCAGACATGAAATTGTATTTTTATTGTTTTCCGTTACGTTGTTATTGATACTCTTTCTAAGAATTTAGTCTGAAGGATCGATGGAGAGGGTTTTAAAATCTTTTATTGGGAAGCCTTAAAGTATGCTTTGTTATTTGTCATATCATAGAATACTTTTAGGCAGTTAATTTGGTTAATTAAAGATTCTTCCCAGAATGCTTTTCTACTTACTCCCTTTATACTATAATAATATTCCACATGCATTAAATATGTATTTAATATATATTTATTTTCCTCTTTCTTTTCAACCTGAAGAGTAACCGCACTTCGATTGTGCCAATTCAGCCTCATTCTCTTGTTTTCTCTGAGCATTTGTCTGCGCTTGAGACGTTTTTATCGTCTTGGCCATAAGCCTAAACAAATACAAACAATTTTGTCTCAACAAAAGGGCGAAGAAGTGGGATATATATGCGAAGCAAATCGGAAACAGCAGAGCCAACAAAAATGAAGAAGCACTGAAAAACAAATTGTGAAAAGCTATAGAAAAATATAAACAGAAATCAGCGAAGAACTAGAGGGAAAAAATAGCTAGCGAGAATATAAAAAGCAAACAATGTGAAAACCGAGGAAAATCAATTGATTTCAGCTCAGACTCTGCACTGCTCGACACTCCACAAACTGTTGCTCCTGATTTATTGAAATCATTTACCGCAAATCAGACAATTCCCGCACAAACCGTACAACTAATTAAATGATGAATGCCTGCGACAACAGCTCGGGGACCTGAGCTCGCTCCGGTTGCGTGTGCAAATGCATCTAAGGCGACAGTTTGGGGGCACACAATACGGCATACGGAATACGGAATGCCGAGCGATTCCCAGAAGTTTGATTGAACAATGAATGATTTAATTAATAAATAAATAGGTGTGTGCCTACGTGTCTCTCACTCTCTCTCTGTTGAAGTCATGCGTTGCAAAATTCGATTCCAGCAGTGAAGTGTGGCACAACAATTAATTATTGAGCTCGACGTGAGTCTTGTTCTCGAGTTGCCTCTGGCTCTCTCCCTTCCTTTTCCGAATCGGTGCAACGGTGCGTATGCGTGACAACGTGTTGCAACACATTTGTCGATTGTCGTCGACAGTTGACTGTTGCAGCTGGAATTGCAGTTTGCAGTTTGCAGTTTGCATTTTACAGCTTACTGCTCACTCTGGCATTTAGTCTGCTGTTTACTATTTGCCGGATTCCGCCTGCTGTTTGATTTCAACTGCAAAATGGACCACAAATCAAATGGACAAAGCTACAAAGTCACACATCCGAATCCGATTCCAATTCGTACAGAGAGAGCGACTGAGAATTGGGCAAATAGAGTTTGCTAGCTTCAAGCAAACCGAACGCATCTCCCGGGCTCAGTTTCGACTTTAGATAGAGATCCAGTTACAGAATTGAATTGGCCATCGAATCGAATTACCATATGCCGGAGAAAAGGGTTAATTTCAGCAAAAGGCTCCGAACTGGAGCCAATCAATTCGCCATTGTCGGCGGTGGTGCGCTGCTACTCAATATTTTAGCAAAATTTCGTATTTATTGCGGTCTGCTACAAGGAACTCCGCACTGAGACATACATCCTGTACGGCTTGGAGGAGGGTCGAGCCGCAAACTAGTTGGCTGAGTACTTCTCGATGCGCGGCAGCCGCAACACAGCACACACAGAAAACTTTCACAATCGAAAATGATAGCCCGAAGGGGGCTCCCAAGAAAATTTGTGTGAGTTTCCCAGGATGCAAGGAGCAGCTTGTTCTTGCTCCTTCCTCCTTGCTCCTTGCTCCTTCCCCCTTCTTTTCATTTGTTTCATTTTAGCTGGCTGGCACCGCCTAAGCCATCAAAGCCGCATAATACAGAAAATGTTCGAAGCCATGCCATCATCTGAAATTGGCGGAGTATGTTGCCTGCCCCGCGGCGCTTTCCGAATACTTGCCACTTGGTGCTTGCTACTTCATGAAAATGCAATTAGTGCGCGATTTGAATTCGATGGCCTTGGGTAATCGCGGAAAGTAAGGAACTGCCTTCGTCTTTGGTGGCAAAGACAAAAGAATTCAATTATAATTGCATTATGGCCAAAAGTTTAGGCATCGTAATGCGATCAAAATATTGCGAATTAAACGCATTTGCCAAGTCCAAGTCCAGGGGGTGGGGGTAAAATTAAGGAAAATGGAAAATGGCGGAAAGCGAATGCTGCAGCAGATGGCAAATGGGGGTCGATTAGGCGGGCGAATCGCACTTAAATGGCTCAATCAGACGTGAAATTTGTTCATTTGCGCCAGCCGAGTGCATGAGCAAATGCATGATTGAATGGCACACACACTCCACACTACACTACACTCAGGTGTGTACACACACACACACTGGCCTAGACATGTGACGTCAAAAGGTGAATGAAATGAAATTGAAATATAAATACAAAACGCATCAGGCGCATAAGCAGAGCAATCAAGCGCGAAATCTGTGCACAGCAATGCATAACGCAGACTCGCTTTATGAGACAAAGGGACAGAAAGGGAAGGCTGCAGGTCTACAGAAAGAGACAGCAACTGCTGACTGAGAAGGTCCTACGAATGTGTAGACATCATTTAAGTCACTCCCGCATAAGTACACTCACCCACACACAAAGGGAGTATAGAAATAAAGGGGTCTTGGCACCACCAAGGCAGCTGCCAATCCATTGACATTATTGACTTGCTGTCGTGGCATGCAAATAACAATGCCAAACCCTATTTTCCCCTAGATTTTTCCCACAATCCCCCGCAACTTCCCTTCCATATTCGGCAAAAATATTTGCCAGTCGAGACGAAAAATTGGCAGCGATGCGAGCCGGCTAAACAAACAGAGCTAAACAACAGCGAAAACAAAAACAAAGGCGTCTGTCTAGTATCGATAAACTACACAAAAATTTCCCATCAACAATAATGCATTTAGCAAAAACAATCAACACACATTCGGTTTAATTTCATTTGTCAAAGTGTTCACTTGGTTTTTATTTATTTGTTTAAAAGCTATGAAAAAGTTGCTAACCAATAAAACTTTAGTAATGGGATCCATTGAGGTTGTACTTAGTTACAGACACTTTTTTTAGCAATTTATTTTGTAAAAAATGCAACTTTTTATTAAAGGTTCGTTTTATTTTATAGAGTTAAGCTGCGTTAAATAATTACCTAAATAACAATAAATTCTCAACGGTTGCAAGTAATGAATATGCTTTTTAATATGTACAAAAAATATTTTTGGCTCTTTTAATGAAAATGTAAACATGGTTGTATATTGCGATTAATTTAATTACTCTAAAGTTTAAGAATAAAAAAACACGTAGATATATTTTTCAACTTTACATTAACGCAAATGTTGGTATTAATTCTATTATTTAAATGTTTTATTGTTCATTAAAGCAATGCATAAATCACTGCAAATCAATTACCAAACAGTACCTTTAAGGGCTCCCTATATATATTTGACTTAATTGCTTTTCCTCAGAAACCTGTTTAGATAAAACTTGATTTACAGATCCAAAGTGATATTTAAACAAGTTGGTGACTCATCCCCAAGATCCATTGTTCGCCCTAAATCACATCTTGTGATCGTTTCAGTCTCAGTTGAATCTCAACATGCCAAGCGAATGGGGTAAGATATCTCGGCTGCCATATTCTATAAATTCAGGTAGTAATCCCTCCTGCCTTTCCCTATCTCTCCCCCAGTTTTCCTTATTCTCTGTCTGGCTCCAATGGCCTCCGGGGGCACTACGGCGCCATCTCTGGCCGCCAGTCCGATTGTCTTCGCCCGGAATCTGTTCCGGGCCATCAACGAGGATGCGCCGCCGATGAACATCATGGTCTCGCCGGCAGCGGCCCGTAGTGCCATGACCCTGGTCTTCATGGGAGCCGGCGGAAAGAGTGCGGATGAGCTGCGCTCTAACCTGAACCTGGGAGCAGCCAAGAAGCCAGAGATTGCCAGACAGCATGCGGAGTCCTGGAGCCAGGAGTGCTCCTGTGCGGAGAAGGGAGTGGCCCTGCAGCTGGTCACTCGGTTGTATGTGGATGAGGAGGTTGATCTGAGGCCGGAGTTCAATCCGCAGGCCGAGGAGTTCTTCAATGCCTCGACGGATTCCCTGAACTACTTGGATGCCGAAGGTTCGACGAAGAAAGGAAATAAGTGGCTGGAGAAGCAGACATTTTACACTGTGAGGAATTTCCTCACACCGGAGGTCTTCAATCCCGATTCGAGTGTGATTCTGGCCAACTCGCTGTTCTTCCGGGCGAAGTGGAGCAAGGGATTTCCCTTGGATGCCACCGCGCCGGGTGACTTCTGGATCAATCCTCGCCAGCGCATGGAGGTGAACATGATGCGACAGATTGGTCAGTTTCGCTACGGCGAGTCCAAGAAGCTCAAGTCGCAGATCCTGCAGCTGCCCTTCGAGAAGTCCAACGTGACCATGCTGATAATCCTGCCCAAGGCCATCGATGGTCTGAGCATATTGGAGAAGAAGCTGAAGGACTTCGACCTGAACGAGGTGGCAGCCAGGACTCACCTAAACGAAGTGGATGTGACCCTGCCAAAGTTTCGCATTGAGTGCGATATTGATCTTAAGGTCACCTTGCAAAAGGTAAGGTATCTTTATTTAAATTAGAATTTACTTATATTTATATTTGATGTTTAAAAGTTGGGAATCAGCCGTGTTTTTGAGCCTGGACAAGCGGATTTGAGTGGCATTTTTGGCAAGAACTCACCCCAAAGGATATCAGAGGCCAGGCACAAACTGTTTCTGCTGGTAAACGAGGCTGGCTGTGAGACGGCTCCTGAGACAAGTAAGGATATAATTTTCTATATTAAATATTTATAAACTATCCCTATTTCTTTAGAAACCAGAACTAAAAAGCTGAAGAAGAATCCCGATCGCAAAACCTTCAAGGTTGACCGTCCCTTTGTCTTTGCCATTCGAAACCAAAAGAACGTCTACTTCGTGGGACACTTTATTAAGCCCTGATTTCGCAACGTTATAAAGATATATATATATATATATAGCAAGCAATCGCTACAAAATGGCAATATCCCAATGAACATCAAATTATTGCCAAACAAATGTACACAATGCACACCAAATACAAAGGGCAGCTGGCGGAGGCAAGCGAAGGACTTTCGGGGTGCCAAACAAATGGCGAAATGGCAAAATGGCTGCCGGACAGATCATTGCGAAAATTCGCAGATAGGCGAAGGAGGAAACGGAAGGGAGAGAACGGGAAAGAGGCAACAAGGAAACGGCGGCTGGCCAAAACCAAATGAAAAATAACGGGAGCCTTTCGAGTGGCTAAGAAGCCGAATGTTTAAATACTCTTTTTAGGCTTTTATCAAAATCTCTAGTGCCTGGGAAGCCTTTTTAATGTTTTCTTTTTTAAGTAATTTCTTTGAGAAAATAACTCTTAATAAAAAGACATTTAACTTCTTAAAAGGTTTTTTAAAATAAATATAAAATATTAGATTTTAGGAAGAATTTTCACCGAAAAGAGCAGTTCAAATTCCTAGTAGCCATAAACAGATGGACAGAAAATATAAGTTAACCTCTCTCCCGAGACAGTGTAGGTAAAAAGCGGCAGTAAACGAGCAACGGCGGGGATTCTTTGGCCCAGCCGAGGGAAGCCAACTTGTTAGCCAATTTTAAATACAACTGCTGCCACTGACAGTAATCAAGATTGCACGGCAATGGCGGCGCGGCTACAACAATGCCAAATGCCATTCCGGCCAGCAAGGGCCAACAATTGAAAAATAAGTAATTTCTCAACTGTAGTGAAGTTCAGAATCGCAGAATCGCTGGCAGAAGGCAATGGGAGCGGGAAAAGGAGCAGCAGGAACAGCAGCAGCTGAGACAAGCAAAGTCCGAGCAGGAATAGGAATCGGAATCGGAGTCCCTCGTCCGGTTGGAAAACTTTGCCCGTCCAATTCATCGATGATTGTCGTGCCTCGCGATTCTGTCCCTGGCACCGCCGTCTGCCATTGATGGCCATTCCAGCTCCAGCTTCAGCTGCAGCTTCAGCTTCAGCTCCAGTTTCAGTTTCAGTGGCCGGTGTGCCGAATGTTTATCTTTCTGCCGAGTTCGCCCCCACGGAACTGCTCTTCCGTCATCGCAGCGGAAGTGCAGCTGCACAAACTTTGGCCAAACCCGAGGGAATCTCTGCCATCGAGGAACCCTTTTCCTCTATCCGAACAGCCGCGTGTTGCTTGTGTCAAATGCTAATGCAAAATGTCACAGTAATCAAATTACCGAAATGGAGCAAAATAAAATGAATTCGATTTGTAACCGGGCCATGAATAATTACACATAAATATAGAATTTCATATACCGCTTGCCCCTGCGAGTGTAATCCAATTAATTTAATTGCTTTGCATGCGCCCGAGTTTGATCCATTCGAAATGGGAATATCTAAAGGCAACATAAGCTATGGCAAAAAACTGACCTCTCTCAATGCGAGCATAATGAATTTGAATAGCAATAATATTACTACAACTGCAATGGCAACAGGCCAAATTATGGGCCAGGATGGATTCTGGGAAATGTAATTTAAAAGCAATCAAACGCATCCACATGCAAGAGCGAGCGGAAAATGCCGGCGGTCACCGAAACGCATTAAGCATTAAGTCTTTGTTGGCCTTCAAAGGGGGTTGGTTTGTAGGGGGTAAGCTTATTAGGGAGTTGCCTTATCATCCCAAAACACACACACACAAGGTCTAGCAATTTGAGGACTCCAACAAAGGAGTAAGAGGAGGAGCTGCAATATGGAACAATCAATTTGTAGAGTATTACCAAAGGACCAAATTGTTTAGATAATTTTAAAAACATATTTAGTAGCCTTTAGGGATTAACTTAGTAAGTAGTATTACTTATATTGTACCCAAAATAATAGTTAAATTGTAGCTGATTCATTCCTTACTCTTCAACTTGACCACCGATATCTTCCTGTCTGAAAGTATCCTCTTTTATCTCTCCGCTGTGGCCAAGTTAATCAACTAACTGCTCAGGCATCCTTGCTAAGCCCCCCTCTAGTTTTCAAAGCACATCCTTTGGGGCCAAACTAACTTATTTATGGGTATCCTTGACTTTGACTTACGTGCCTGCCATTCGAATGAAGTTTCACTCCTTGCGAATTATATGCATATGAGTTGTGTGTCCTGTCCTGTGCGGGTATTGCCACTCCGCAGGATCCAGGAGCCAGTGTCTATCGCCACATGCTGCAGGAAATTACATTTCAATTTTAAAACGACTCTCATTGCCAGCTTCCGTTACAGTTGCTCACCTCCATTTGCCCATCGCAGCGCCATCTCCATCTCCATCGCCATAGCTCTATCGCCATCGTCATCGCGGCAGGTGGCCGTGTGGCAGGTGTGGCATTTGAGGCAGGTGTGGAGCAGGTGGAGGTAGAAGGAGGTTCTGGGGGCAGCTGCCCAGGTGAGTGAGCGGCAGCACACAAAATGGCCTGCCATGAGCGGCACTTATCGCTCGACTGCAGCTTAAGCGCCGGTTAATCCATCACAAAAGTGCATGCAGTCCCTGCATTCCACCCCCCCTTTTCCTGTCCAACAATTTCCATGTGCTGCAAGGCGTGCAAAGTGCTGCCGTTGCTGATAATAAGCCGTCATCCAGGCAAAACTCCTGATGAGCTCAAACTGGAGCTGAAACTGACGCCTGCAGTGAGAGAAAGTACAAGAGATGGTCAGTAAGTTGGAATTTGTAACAGAAATTTGAGAGGATATAAAGGAATTATCCTTAAACTATTCTTTAGACAATGTTACTATTACGAAACGACCTTAAATCCCCTTTTAAATTATCATAAATATTAAAGTAAATGTATAATTATCAGCATGACATATATATTAATTGAAATATTGCTTCGAAAGTACTTAAAATACTTTAAGTCCTGAACGAACCCTTAAATGTTGTAAAGAATTCTTTTATAAAACCTTAATTTATATATCACTTCAATTAGCTTTCATAACCTTTTAATTCAATTTCAATTAAAATTTTATTTTTCTGTTAATTCCCCTAGTTTCTCTCCGTGCACAGTTTCGCTTCCCAGTTGGACACGGCACACGGCGCACGGCTTTTCATTGTGGTTACGCATACGCCGCGTTGCCCCGTTGGCAGGCATGCGTGCCATAAACAGCGGACGGAAAAAGTTGGGAGGGTTATGGAAATGGCGGAATCCAGGGAATCCACAGAAGCAGGAATATCCATTCCACTTGCAGCGAATTGCAAGTCAACAGCCAAGTGTCTTAAGTATGCAAAAAAAGAAATCCGTGAGCGCTGCGCTGAACTCTTAACTCAAGTCTGGACAGGTGATTTAAAAGCCATTTGTCAGCCGGGCGAGGACTCGCTGCTAGACTTTCACTGCGGGGTCTGGCTGATTGGCTTGGGTCAGTGAAATTATTCAAATTATCCCGTAGAAGATTTGCGCTGTCAGGTTCCGACTGTGGACGACTGTTTCGGGGGAGGAGGAGTGGCGGCGGCAATCAAAGGGCCTTAGTGGCATTCTTTTATCGCCCATCCGCATCCGCGTTCGCGTCTGCTCTCCACGCAATCCTCCAGTTGACAGCCAACAGCCAGGAGCCAGGAGTGAGGAGTGAGGAGTGAGGAGCCATGGGCCATGAGCCCTGAGCCTGAGCCCCATTTGTTGTTGCCGATGGCAACCGACTGGATATCCCATCTATTATAAGTGCTTACCACTCGCCGTCGAGCATTGACATTTGGCTAATGGCAAAAATGTCACCGAAATGCAGACACAGACACAGACGCAGACGGGCAAATAAACAGCTGGCCAAGGAGAGGGGCGTGGTTCGACTTAGCGAAAGTTTTCTGTATAAAGAAGGCGTGGTGCGGAAATCTCCAAGTAACAATGCCATAAGGGGAAAATCATAATTCCACAACCTTGACCCATCAGGTTTTTCAATCAGCTTACCTACAATTTCATTTTCCAGGCCATCAATCATGTTTTTCGCATCAATTAAGGAGGGTTATCCTTATCACATCAAGGAATACATTAACTACACGAAATATGAAGAAGAAATCGCTACGATTGGATAATTTAAAAGTAATTTAAAGATTTAATTATAAATTAAAGAAAGCTTTTCAGGAATATCTTTAAAGTAGATTATTTAACATTCATTTTGACTTATTCATACTCTCTAGGCTTTCCTTTTTTACAGTGCACTTTAAAATCAAAATGTGATTGGAAATGCAAGGACCTCAGTCTATTTATCAAAAACTTATCCCTGCCGGCGGGCCAAACATTTCTTATCCACAGCCTCGCACTCATAATTCATTTAGCAGCGGGTAGTGAGTGCGAGTGTGAGTTTGTGGTTGTGAGTGGAGCAAATCAAAGGCAATCATAAATCAAATTATTTGATTCATTGATTACATAACACATGCAATCGTGTGCGTTAGTGTGTGTGTGGCAGCTGTCTTAACGCGCCTATTTAATCAACCCAAACCCATGGCCCATATATCCCAGATCCCCCATGACCCATATGAGCCATATTCGAGGAGCCCACAGAGCCAAAGGAGCCCGACTATTGATTAATAACAATGCCCAGCATGGAACCATGAAAGAAAATTGCCTGCCAGGATTTGCTAATGGGCCAGGACCCCTCCCTCCTGCCTTCGCTTCCTCGGCTTCCTCGATGATTGCCCAGAACGGCCCCACAACTTAAAGCTGTTACAAAAATATGGCAACAATTAAAATTGCTTTGGCCCCATTGTCTGAGCACACACAAAAGCAATTAACTGTCCGATTTGATAACAATGACAAATATAAATATACATGTGTACACGGAAAGAAAAAGGGGTCGAGAATAGTTTAATATATTTAAAGGGAAAAAAGATAGAATTAATAATAGAAAGATAGAATGATAGAATGCATTGTTTTCAATTCTTGAACAATTTGTGTTAGTTTATTTCTTTCACTTGTATCTTTAAGTCAAGTATACTTAAACTCCTTAAATATGTCATACTTATAGTTTCTTACGCTCAAACTATTTTGATATATATTTTCAATGATATATTTGATATATTTTTCAATGAAGAATTTCATTAATAATTTCCGCATTTCGTTCAGTGTCCTTGTGCATGGGCCGTAATTGAAAAGGACTCGATGCAGCCACAGTCTGGTAAATGACTAAAAAACATACAAAATATACAAAATACGAAGGGCGAGTGACAAGGGATGATGGGGCGGTACTGAGATGGCATGTCCGGGTCGCAAATGTTATGACAAGTGATGTCGCCTCTTGTTTGCTTTGCCAGCATGCTGGCAAATTCTCAAAATTGTTTTTTCATTACACACACAGACGACACACTCTGACGCCGAGGCGGGGCAAAAATCAAGGGACGAGACGAGGCCGAGGAGGCGATGACTGCAGTTTGCTGCACTCTTGCCGCACGAAGACAATAACTCATTAACATAACATTGGCAAGTCGCTAGCCGGCTTTCAAGTTGCACAGTTGCACAGTTGCACAGTTGCACAGTTGCAACACATGCGCCAACATTTCACGCTGTCAATCAGCGAGCAAGTTTCGGCGACAACAGAACACAAAACATTTTGACATTTGCCAAATGTCAGCGGGGCCAGATGATGAATGCGCCCCAGATCCAGGATTTCCAGGATTTTCCACGCTTCCTCATTCCGCATTTCCCTCATCCAGAGAGCAGTCCCAGGAAAACGCACCTTTTTGCATTTAGCAATTTAACAGACGAAACTCTGAAACAACAGACAAATGACCACAGAATGTATTTTATTTCATGAATACACTACATAGAGAGCTGGGGAACTGGCTTTATTTACTTATTTAGTAAATTTTAATTTAAGAAATATGTTAAAATTAGAAATTAGAAAGTCATAAGTGATACAAAAACCATTTTAATTATTTTTCACATTTTTATTTCTGTCAAGAAATTAATTTTCTAGTTTAAACAGACACCTCAAATCATACTTAATTGTAAAATACATTTTCCAAGCTAAAAAACCTTGCTCCATTTTATAAGTTACTTTATTTTATTTAAAATTCCTAAATTTTATATGTTTTTAATATTTTTTAGAGTATTTTACTAGCCATCTCAGCACAACCATTATATTTGCCTTCGCCTTTTTGTTTTATGTCTCTAAGCACTCGCGGCGAAGATGAACGACAACAAAAAACAATGACCAAGAATAATTGCATGAAATAAAAAGCGGATTTGCATTTTAGATTCCCAGCGTCCGGCGCTCGTCCACCTTTGCAATACTGTTGATTTTTGTGTTGTCATTAGAGCGGGAGATAGTCCTGGAGCAGCAACGCGGCGGCAAGGACCTGGCCGGGAAAATATCTCAGCTTGTTCGCTGACAGTCGAGCTGGGGGACCGAAAGTGGAAACTGCTTGGTCTCCCCGATAAGAAGTGCAGCCAGACCAAGGGGAAAACCCAGGGCCAGGGCGGGGGGAAAGCCACTCTGAGTAAATGTCACACACAAAACTAATACTCAGGACCATTTTTTATGACAGCCTGTGTCCGGCCCCAGCCACTTTTTTGGGGGGAAACAAGGAGAGATGCACAGAGAATAAAATGTTTTTACAAAAGAATATTGTAATTTTTGAAGTATATAAAAATTAAATTCCAAAAGTAAGAATTATGAAGAGGAGAACTTAAGGAAATTATAAAGGAAAAGGGTTTACAGTTTTTTAATAAAAATTCCTTACGTTATATACTACTAGATACCTATTTTAAAGTTAAGTTTACTTTACTGAATTTATTTAGCAATTTCTGACTTTTAAGTATTTATCCTTAGTGACTGATTTAAAGTTCTTGTTGTAGCCATTCCATTTTTGTCATTTTGTGTCCTGTGCCCACGGCTACGTTTTCGAGTCCTTGGTGTTTAGTTACATGTTTGTCTTTGGGGGCGTCTGCGGCGGTGGAGGAGCTCCGTTGATGAAGTGCCGGCTAGCTTTAAAGTGGGCCATATATTTTTATGATCCCCAACCGCCGCTCCACGGATTTTGATGAGATTTGCCTGGGCCAACTTTTTGCGGTTTCTTTGTTTTTTATTTACGCTCATTTCACATAATGCGGGAAGTTTGATGTGTTGTGATTTGCTTTTGATTGTTGGCATATTTCTGGCGGGGAATGGGAAAGCGGGACGCGACGCTGGCAATTAGTTGGAAAAGAAAGCGAGGAAGCCAAAGGAAATGCGAAAAGTGAGTGTGAATATTTTAGCTAAATTTTGCAGAACGAAACCGCAGCGCAAATAAATGCGAAAAATCCCACCCACCGTCCAGGCCCTGTATGGGACAATGTAACATGCAAATTTTGTGGCGAAAGACTGCACAAAAAGCGGTTGCAAGGAGCAGCAGCAGCAGCAGCAGCAACTATTTGCGCAAACAGAACAAGCGAACGAACAGCTTGTCTAATTGTAATCCGAGTTGTAAGTCGTTTAAAACAGACAACGGACGATGTCAGTGGAGGAGCGGTGGAGGATAGGGGACTGGGCCAGGAGCCGGAGCCGGAGCCAGAGCCAGAGCCGGAGCCGGAGCTGGACGAGCGCTGGAGTACTCGAATTAATTACCCTCGGAAGTTGCTTGGTTAACAACGCGCAGCGAAATGGAACGGCACACGGAAATGCCCAGAGCAGAGAGACCAGAGAGCAGAGGACACTGGCCAAAATGATCACCTTCATAGGTTATTAAATCATTGACGCTCTTGACATTAATCAGCAAACCAGCAGAGCTTCATTGAATAATTTAAAAATAATGTTCTCATATATTAAACTATTGAAAACACTTGGATTTTAAAAGTTTTAAAAGCAGTTAATATTATAAGTTTTACTATGTTTCTTAAAAAATTAAAATAGTGTCATTAAGACTTATAAGTCAAAGATTTCGATAAACTATTGAGCTAGATATGTTTATCGATATATTGAATCCTTATGACTAACCTTCTTATCCCTCACCAAGCGTTCTTTAAAATGTATCCCTCTCCAAGCCTTCTTTGAAATGTATCCTTAACTTTTGTTCGATGTTGACAAAGCCAATAAAATCTCCCATATTCTTGTCTCAAGCTATTAAAACTTTGCTAGAAAACAATTAATTATTAAACTCGCATTTCCTTTCAGTGCATCAGACAAATCGGACGCTCCGCTGTGTGGACTTTGCGTTCGGGAATGTCATCATCAACGCTCAAGTTCGCGTGCACAATGTGGCAGTGGCGACGGCAACGGCGATGGCGACGGCAACGGCGATGGCGATGGCAATGGCACTGGTGCTGGATATCTCTGGGCCTGGTCCTTATACTGGTTCTGGTTCTGTTTCTGGCCAGGACTTGTGGCCGCAATGCAATGAAATTGCGACCACACCACGCCCCCCATGCCGCCCACGTCGCCTCGCCTTCGTGCAAATGAATGCAGCGGAAATGAAATGAATTCGTTAGAGCCGCA